>BQNB010007249.1:0-94235 GCA_026074375.1 Tanacetum coccineum | reverse complement strand
AGTCATGTGATCATAGCCCTTAATTCCTTGTCTTTATTCCTTGACGAATGGGATGATTAGAGATTGCCAAGGTGGCAATTGGTGGGATAAGGTGTGGGGTGTGTAGACAAAGTGGAGAAGAAAGGGGAACAGTGTTGGGGTGAATTTGGCGGGTAGTAGAGACAGGGTGTTGAAGAAGATGAACAGTGTTCCCGGGTTATTTTGAAGTTTGGATAATGTCAGGAAAGGTCCCTGAAAGTTATACATTGTATTGCAAGTATAGTCCTTTGGTGGTACAACTTTAGTCCTTGGAGTTATATTTATGTTTGCACCGTTAGTCCTTTTAAGGACTAATGAGGGTGTTATAAAGGGTAACGGGTGTTATAAGGTGATTGTTGGGCTTGGTTAATTGGGCCGGTTATGGCTTAAAAGGACTTTAGGCCTTTTTGAAAGGTTTAAGGTTTATAAGTGTATAAGTGGGTTGTCCCGGGCCCACTAGGTGGGTACGGGTGGGCCTACTTTTGGCAATTAGGTTTTTGGGTTCGGTTTTTGATGCTCTTTCTAATGCCTCATCCTGGGGTTGACTTTTACTTGATTTGACTTTGACTTTTTGTTGACTTATGGCTTTGACTTGACTTTTCTTTCACGCTCTTTCCGTTCTCGTGCTCGGTTTTGTCGATTTGGCTTCTATTTTTGTCCTTTTCTTGGATATCCATTACATGCACAATACAAATGCAAAACATACGAATACAATGTATTTTTGGTACTTTTTTAGTCATTTAAGTCTGGTTTTAGCGGTCAGAGGTATGTGTAATTAAGCACATACCTGCAAAGGTTATTCGATGCTACAACTGTTAAGAGGAAGGCCACATGGCAAGACAATGTACCAAACCAAAACGGACTAGGAATTCAGCATGTTTTAAAGAGAAGGTGATGCTTGCTGAGGCTTTAGAATAAAGGGTTTTCTTGGATGAGGAACATATGGAATTTTTTGAAAATAATGAGTTCACAGTTATTACAGGCCAATCATCTTAGGAAATTCCTACTCTAGCAGATTTTGAAACAGGCGACCTTGATGCATTTGACTCTAACTTTGATGAAGCTCCATATGCAAGTGTTGTTTTTATGGCTAAGCTTTCTTCATGTGATTTAGAAGTTCTCTTAGAGGTATTAACTCATGACAATTATCTAGATAATTATGTGATTGATCAAAGTATGTAAGAGATGCCAGGGTTCTAAATAGCGCCGCTATAGCGCACTATAGCGGCGCCATAGCGCGAGGCGTAGCCTCCACGTTACGAAACAGGTCAAGGCGTCGCCTTTAGGCGTGACGTGCAATAAAGCGTGATATAGCGTGCTATAGCGCAAGACGTGGCGTGTTTTTTTGAAGCTTTTAAGAGATTTATTTTTTTTGGATTTTTTAAAGATATTTATTGGACTTAAGCTTATTTACAAGTATTTATGATTTGGGTTGCATGAGATTCGTGTTTAGTAACTCTATAACTCAATTTTAAGCCTAGTAGCTAATTACTATTGACCACTCAATAAATATTTTTTGCCGTTTTGAGTCACGCCTTAAAAACGCTATGACGCAACGCCTCACGCTAAAGCTTGAGGCATGGCTATGCCGCTACGTCACGCTTTACGCTATTTATAACCTTGAGAGATGCAGTATTCTAAACAACTAGTTTTTATTAATGATTCTGATATTGACATAACAAGTGATAGTAATGTGATTTCTTATGATTAATATTTTAAAGAAACTAAAAATACAGTTTTTCAAGATAGTCCTTATCCTGCATAACAAAATACAATGATAAGTCTATGATTGAAGAGATGTCTAATCAATTCATTCAATGCAATGAGGTGTATAAGGAGAATAACATAGTAAATGAGTCATTAATTGTTGAGCTTGAAAGATATAAAGAACAAATCAAACTTTTTGAAGAAAGATAAAAATTTGATTTAAATGATAAAGAAAAGTATATGGATAGTCAATTTCATAAGGTAATTGTTGACAAGGCAAAGGTTGCGGATTTTGAAAACCAAATTCATTCATTAGAACTTCAACTCAATGCAACCGTTGAAATTCATAAGACTTTGTTAACAACGGTTGATGTTTTGAAAATGGAATCTAAGGCAAAAAGAGGATAAATATCTCGAAGAGATCATTGAATTAGAAAATAAAAAGAAAGCTTTAGACAATGTGGTTTACAAAACGGGTCAATCAACGCAAACGATGCATATGTTAACAAAACCTCAAGCTTTTTACGATGAAAGTCACAAAACAGCACTTGGTTATCAAAATCCTTCATACCTGACTCAAGCTCAAAGAAAAGTACATGCCTTATATTGTAGACATACAGTTGTTAAGCACCATGATGCATTATATGTGATTGACACCGAAGAAACATTAATAATGGCTTAAGAAAGTAGGTTAAAGATGCATGCTAAACAAAATGTTCTGATTGTAAAAGAAAAGAAAGTTAATATTGCACCTATTGATTATGATGCATTGAATAGACTGTCTGAGCATTTTTGTTAAGCATTTTGTGCCTCAAAAACAATTATCTGCAGAACAGGCATTTTGGTTACCAATTTCAAAACCCGTGTCTGAAAAACTTCCAGTACAACCAGAACCAGTTTTAAAGGAAATTCCTCGTGAACTTCCTCCAATTAGCTTGGTCAAAGATAGTTTTAATAAAATGAGAAGTCATGTTAATCATTTTGACAAAGTCATAACTGTCCGTACCAAAGTAACTTGTCAAAATAAGGGAGCTTGGGGGTTTGAACACATTCGGAAAGCTTTTGAAACAGATGTCAAACCTTTTGCTAAAACCTTAAAAGAGTATTTTTCATATGTTTGACTAAGGTCTTTTCAAAGAACTTACTGCAATGAAATAGGTTTTTAATCAAATGGAAACCAAAGTAGCCAAATGTTCTATCGATAGGAAGTATTTTGAGATAGAGAAGAAAGAATTAATCATTGAAAATGATCATCACTTGGAGCATATTGTAACAATCCGCATTTTCACATCATTTACATCAATAAATATTCAGCTATTTATTTTAAACTTTTTCGCGTTCACTTTTAATTTTAACCGTTTAGTTAAATCGCGTAAACTAAAAATTAACATTCAACGTAAACGAACATCAAACAAGTAAAAGTTTATGTCAAGCAAGTGTTATATAATTATTACGGGGATAATTCATAACTTTTCATATTTTATTTTTATTGTTTACGTAAAACGTCTACATTTCGCAATAAAATACATTTAGGCATACATTGAAGCACCAATACCCACCTATACTCAAACAAATACCCACTTTTATACCCAATACTCAAAAAATTAAATCACTTTCACTTATTATAAGCCCTAGGCCTGTTTTACATAAATCAAACACAAAACAATTACCAATTTCTTACTAAAGATTATACTATGTGCTTAAAGTACCATACTTACACAATGTCACCTTTAATTACATTTAACAAAGCAAGCTATTTTCCTCCTCCTAGGAAGGAGGAGAGCACATATACTTAAACCACTAAACCACACTTTGATCACATGGTTTAAGCTAGGTTGTTTCCGTAATACTTCCACTATATAAGAAGGCATAATGTAAGACTCATTTACTTTTCCCATTTGTAAGTAAACTCACCAAAATTACTCTCTTGTTTCCTCTCTTAAGGCCATGGCTCATACATCTCAATTAGGGTCTCCATAGCTTTTGTTTTACAAAGATTACAAGTATACTAGTGTTCTTAGGTATAATATCTAAGGTATATCAAGGTGGTTTGGAAGCTTAGGTGTTGATTTTACAAGGGTTTCTATCAAGAAGAAGTTAGGGTTTTCATAAGCAAACTAGGGTTTTCTTGGAAGTATTTAGGAATATATATACATGGGTTTGATTTGCGTATCATCTTTGTACATCTTCATTGAGGTCTAAACATAAACCCTAATCTTTCTAATTATTCATTTCATATTTTATATCATGTTATATGTGTTAATCACCACCTGTGAGTCCCAATGAATAGATCTTCTTAGCTTGTTAAGGCTTAGTTAATTTGAATAGATTCAAACTAACTATATGTGAAACTATGATTATGAATACTACAAGTTATGCGGAATCTAACTTGTAATACTAAGAAGAACAATGTAAACAAAACTTTGAATATATATTGATTGCAAATATTCTGCCTAGGTTACAGAATAGCTAACTATGAATTGATGTGTCTAACTATGTCGTAAGGTTCCTTTTATACACTAAGGAAAACCCTAATGGGCTTACAAAACGCGTCAAGTGATCATGCATATCTATTCCTAATATAACTCATGCATATCACTTAAGCAGTACTAACTATTATACTAACAGTACTAACTATACTGGCAGTACTAACAATGTACTGGCAGTACTAACTAACTATAACTAGCAGTACTAAGTGTAGAAGCTCTGAATCCCAACAATCCTCCCCTAAACTTGTGATTTACCTTCAAATCTCAAGTTTCTTCTGTATTTAATCTTCTAGACTGCACTGTTGAGGATTCTTCCAAACATTCTTCTACTTCTGTACTTGTGACCTTATAAACCTTAGAAGTTCAAATGCCATCTCATTTTCATGATCAACCTCTAGTTTTCTGCTTAACATCTTTGATAGCATTTCTTGAGTAAGTGGATACTTCTTCTCTATCATCATGTGAATGGCAATTCCATTGTTCATCAACAAAATATGAATTCCACATGAATCAAATAGTCTCCAGCTTATCAAATTGTATTCATGTTGATTCCTCCAGACTTCATCTTCTTCATCAGGCTCAAATAGGATCTTCAAATCTCCCCAAAGCATTAAGTCATAACCTTCTGGACTTGATGTCATATACCTCGCTTTAACTAGCCTGTGTAAGTCTAATACATCCTGTCTGTCAAAATCATCAAGCATCTCACTGAAGATCTTGTAATTCTTGAAACTTCCATCTGCCCTGAAGATTTGATAATACATGAAGTTTTCTGTCAGGACATGAGTCTTCCAATCAACTATTGGATACTTAGTAGCTAAAGATTCAATTTCCATAGCAAATTCTTCTCTTGGAACCAGATCCAAATAGGCTTTAAGTTCTTCCTTCTCTACATCATCTTCTATCTTTTGCCTTTTTGTACTTTCTTCACTTTGCTTTTCACCTGCTCTTTTCCTTGCAAGTGATTTCTTCCTGCTTCCTTTCTTTTCACTATCTTTTTCCTTATCCTCTGAATCCATAGGTACAAAAGTATGTGTTTGATCCCATACTTTTTCAAATATTGGTCTAATTTCTTCATATTTCATTCCTTTGAAGTAACTTTGCTTGTATCCTGCTTGATTCTTCAAGTACATGACCATGTTCTTCCTAACTTCAGCAACAGAGTAAGGTCTATTCTGAAGAGCATGGTACCTAAGCACAGCAGGATCACTCCAATCAATAGTCTGAGATTGTGTAGCTTCAGCTGGAACTTCTTCCCTTTCATTCAATTGCCTTTGTAGTTCCAGAGCAGCTTCAAAATTGATCCTTTCTTGTTCTTGCTCTGCCATTGCTTTTGCTTGTTCCTCCTCTTGAACCTTTCTTGCTAACTCCTCATCTACACTCATTTGTACTTGAACCCTCTTCTTGAGTTTCTTTGGAGGCTCAGGTTCTTGCATAATGGCCTTTCCTTTGTCCTTTGCCTTTGATGCACTCCTCCTAATATATACTAGTGCTGCAGCAGCAGTACTAACATCATGGCTGGCAGTACTAACTTCTGCACCAGCAGTACTAACTGGTACATCAGCAGTACTAATTTCCTTTTCACCTTTTTCACCACTTCCAAGGTCTTTAATAAGCTCAGTTGGAGTTTCTTCTTCTAGAAGTACTTCAGTATTAGCACTATTCTTCTCCTGAGTCTCTACATCCTCCTGAAACCATGAAGTTCCTTCATCCTGTACCAAAGAAATAGTAGGATCTGTATCAATCTGGGCTATCTTCCTCCCCTATTTGGAAGGATCCTCTGCAGCATCTTCATCTTCTGAGAGAACAATCCTAGCCCTTCTCCTTGCTTTGCCAGACCTGACTTGTTGCTCTAATTTCTTCACTTTCAAGACCAACTTTGTAAAAGCAGTACTATAAGCCTTCTTTGTCTGTTTCAAGTCTTCTTTCACAGCCACTACCCTGTCTGACAATTTGGTAACCAATTCTATCAATTCATTATGTTTCAGTCTGCCCTCATCACTTCCAGGGGTGTGACCTCCTGGGAGAGGTAAGTCATGGGGCATGGTGGTAGTCTTCTCTGCCTCATGTGTGGTTTAGATAGATGGTGGTGTGGTTGAGGTACTGGATGTTATGGGATGGGATGACAAGGATGGTGAAGATGTTATTCTTGTAGGAGAGGTGGATGGTGCTTCATCTTGAGGCTAAACTAGCATAGTATCAAATAATGGTGTGACTACCCCAGAGTATCCCTTGGATGCTCTTCTCATGTTATTGAATAGTTTGTTTATAAGGGTAGGAGTGGAATAGGTTCTGGTTTGAGGCAAAAGTAATCTTTGTTGTTTGTTCAAAAGTATTTGAATGAACCTGTGATACATCAAAAATTTATGTGTGCTTTCTAAATTTTTGACCATGGCATCAAATATAAATCTTGAAAAGTTAAAAACCCTGTTTGTTGCCAGGCAAATAATAGCAGTAACAATGTTACTACTAAATTAATCCCAAGCAGTCTTTTTAGAACTCATACAATGGAGTATGGTATGAATGAAAAACTTTCACTAAGGGGCAAAATGTCCTTTTAGGAAAGTTAAACTATCAGAAGTTATTGCATACCCCATGCGATTCAGCTGCTCAAAAATTTATGCATTAGGAAGAGAAGTAAGACCTTCAGAATCTTAGAGTTTGAGATGTCTTCTAATGGAGGCTTCAGTGATAATCTTGTCTCTTCCATCAATGGTAGCAGTGATAGTACGAAATCCATCCTCAGTTGTACTCAAAGCAGCAGTTTGCCAAAATTGTTCAATGAGAGAGATATATAGGGTTGGACATTCAGTGAGAGCATAATAGATGTGGCTTGAAGTGAGAAAATCAATGATTTCATGAAAGTCCTCACTGCCTTCTGACTTTACTAAATATGCGACCATATTGTGCTTGTCGCAAAACTCCAAATTCGCCATTTGATGAATAAAAAAGTTAATTAAGGATCTAGGATTTGGTTGTGATAGAGAGTGTAAGGTTTTGGTAGAGGTAATCGAAATATGAGAGAGTTTATAAAGATTATAATTAGACCGACTGAAAAGATTTGAACTTATCTTGAAGAAATCTTTTGATTTTATATAAAGATCACGAATTCTACAAATAGTCAAACCCTATAAGCTAGGTAGTTAGCGGAAATATCTCAACGGCTCTTTAATTGATGAAACTCTGTTATGCTACCAACAGTACTAACGGTCACCTAGCAGTACTAAGTTTGGTCTAACAGTACTAACTTGAAGCCTAACAGTACTAACTTCGTCCAGCAGTAGTAAGATATACCTAGCAGTACTAACTTAATACTGGCAGTATTAAGTTGATGCCTAGCAGTATTAACTCCAATCTTGATCCAACAAACATTTCTATCAATGTAAATTCTCACATTCTCTCCTTCTGTTTTTATGCTCACACATTATCTCTTAATTCTTTTACTCACCAATGCACTCTTTCTGTTTTTAAGCACACATTTCTCTTTCTATTTTTGGCTCACAACATCTCTCTTTTCTTTTATTCTCACAAATTCACACAATATTGTACAATGTGCCATCAATTCCATAAGTTGCATACTGTCCTCCCCACTTCCAAATGTGTTAACTTTTGAGAGAGGTGGATCATTAAACTGTTTAGATGTAGTCTCAAACCTAGTTTGAACATATACATCCCCCAATATGGTATCTTGGCACCTGGGTACACTACCTAAACCAATTTCATAAGAACTTGGATCATTAAGTGTTGCCATGGATTGGGTCTTAATTTATGTTACCACTGTCCTACTTTGCTTCTAAGCTATGAACAGCCTCATCACCAACCTTTTTCAGGGGGACCACCAGACTAAGGTATCTTAGTGTCCCGACCTATTTTGATTTGCCTATGTGTTGGACACATTACACACTTGTCCTTTGATATTCCATGTCTTTTCATCATATTGGGACAACTTAATCCTCCCCTTAATTCAATACCAGATACTTCAATATGCTTATCCTGCAAATGTTAGTCGAAAACCAAAAAGACACACTCCAAAGTCTTTTCTTGTTTAGCAGTTTTAATTATGACTAACAGTTTTAACCAACGGTCTTAAGTACAACTAGCAGTACTAATTATACTTAAGAGTATTAACATTTACCTTAGCAGTTTTAACTCTGTCTTCAATAAGTATACAACAACATGCCTCTATTCATCACAAGCACACTAGAAAAGACTAGATAGGTGTGAGAATTCACGAGGATCCATATTTATGCATAACCCATGAATAAAAATTAAGAACTGTTAAGTCTCAGAGATTAAGTAATCTAATGCTAGCAATTAAAAAGATAAACCTGCTAACATCAAAAGCTTTGGTGAGAAGATCAGCAACATTTTGGTCTGTGTGAATCTTGATTACTTGTATCAACTTCTTCTCATATGAATCTTTGATAAAATGGTGCCTTATCTCTATGTGCTTAGTTTTGGAGTGAGACACTGGATTCTTCACAACACAGATTGTACTTTCATTATCAATGTAGATTTTGGTGTTCATGAAATTGAATCCATAGTCAAGCATCTGATTCTGGATCCATAACACATGTCCACAGCAGTTAGCAGCAGCAACATATTCTGCTTCAGTTGTTGAGTTGGCTACTATTGTCTGCTTCTTACATTGCCATGAAATTAATCTCTTGCCAAGAAATTGACAACCTCCTATTGTGGATTTCCTGTCAAGACTAGCTCCAGCATAGTCACTTTCCGAAAAAGCTTCCAAGTCGAATGGTAAATCCCTAGGATACCAAAGACCCAATTTAGGTTGGCGTTTTAAGTATCTAAAGATCCTCTTCACAGCATTAAAGTGTGAAGTTTTTGGAGTAACTTGGAACCTTGCACAAGCACAAACAGCAAACATAATGTCTGGTCTTGAAGTTGTTAAGTACATCAATGATCCAATCATTGATCTATATAAGTGTACATCCACATCCTCAGCTTCTTCATCTTTTACCAATGCCTTGTTTATCTCCATTGGAGTGCTTGCTGTCTTTACTGAGGCAAAATCAAACTTTTTCAAAATCTCAGCCACATATTTATCTTGGCTGATAAATATCCCATCACTCTTCTGTTTAACTTGAAGTCCCAAAAAGAAAGAAAGTTCTCCCATTGAACTCATTTGGAACTTATTATGCATCAGTGTTTCAAATTCATTACTCATCTGTTTCTTGGTTGATCCAAAGATGATATCATCAACATAAACCTGTACTAACAGGATATCATCTTTATTCCTTTTGATGAACAAAGTTTTATCAATTTGACCTCTGTGAAAACCATTGTCCAGCAAGTAAGTTGACAATGTCTCATACCATGCTCTTGAGGCCTGATGTAGTCCATAGAGAGCCTTTTCTACCTTGTATACTTTATCTGGAAAGTGTGGATCTTCAAAACCAGGAGGTTGACAGACATACACCTCCTCTTCTATCTTTCCATATAGAAAAGCACTCTTTACATCCATTTGATAGACTACAAAATCTTTGAAGGAAGCATAAGCCAGAAATAATCTTATGGCTTCAATCCTTGCAACTAGTGCAAAGACTTAATCATAATCTATACCTTTCTCTTGAGTATGACCCTAAGCAACTAGTCTAGCTTTGTTCTTCACCACTATGCCTCTTTCATCCTTCTTGTTTCTAAAAACCCATTTAGTACCAATTGCCCATTTGTCTATAGGTAAATCAACTAAGGTCCAAACATTTAGTATTTTAAATTGTAGAAGCTCATTCTGCATTGCTTCCACCCAGCTTGGATCTTTTAAGGCTTGAACTGGTTTCTTGGGTTCCATTTGAGATAAGAAACAGGCAAACAGACAATTCTAAAAATCTTTGTGATTTGTTCTCTTAAGCTTGTGAAGTGAGGAAAACAAACTATGTTCTTTAGTTATCTAGGTCATGTGTCTTGTCTGTACAGGTGTTTTTAGACTTCCAATCACTTGATCTTCGGGATGATCTTTATGAAATTTGGGAAAGATGTATCAGGGACTTAATAAGATGAAATTACATTGTTCATATCAACCTCTTCTTCCACATCTTCGTCATCATAAGCATTTCCAAAGATGCCAGTATTATCCATTAAAGATATATTTGGGACAGGTGGAAAGGAAAATGCATTTTTAAAAGGAGAAAATCTTTCAAAAAGTTGTTCTTCAGATTCATTAGCAGTACTAACAGAAGGTCCAACAGCATTAACAGGTGTTGATGGAACAGCAGTATCAAATGATGGTCCAGCAGTACTAACAGGTGTACTACATTAATAAATACCATTAGTACTGAGTGTGTTCATCGCATTTTCTCTTTGATTTAACCTTTCTGATGCACTTCTTGCTTCTTGATCATGCTTCCCACTTTTATCTTAAACTTCATTTTCAACTACTCCTGTAGGATTCATTCCAGCATCCCCTTCACTATCCTTAGGACCTTGAGAGATTAATGGATCAGTTGTGCATAAAGGTATTAGGATGTACTCTTGTTCATGTTCTTTTTCCTTTTGAGCTTTACCTGCAACAATGTTATCTTTGGTTCCTGCAATACCATTAGTTTTGTTCCCTGTAGCAACTGGCACATAATTCATAGATATTAACAAAGAATCAACATCAAAAAGCCAGTCTGGTCCATTTCCTTTCACATTAGGTGTATTTTTAAGAATTCTAATGTTTAAGGTCCTCTTAACAATCCAGTCCTTTTGATAAAATACTCTATAGCTTTTACTAACTCACAGAAACCGACAAAATATCCCTCATCAGCTTTACCATCAAACTTGCCTAGATGATCCCTGGTATTTAAGATGGTAAACATGACACCCAAAAGGTTTCATGAAACTATCAGAGGAGTGACTTCCACGAATAAAGATATTCATAAGTGTCCCTTGTTATGAGCTTAATGACTAAGACCCTATTTAGCACATAGCAAGCAGTATTAACTGCTTCAGCCCAAAAGGTGGTTGGCAACTTAGAGTCTACTAAGATATTTCTTGCAGCCTTTATCAGTGTTCTATTCTTCCTCTCAGCAACACCATTCTACTAAAAAGTCCTAGCCACACTGAATTCCCTCTTAATCCACTTTATTTCCCAAAACTGGTTTGTTATACTATTCTTAAACTCAGTTCCATTGTCACTCCTAATAACTTTTACTTTATGATCTAGTTGATTTTCTATTTCTGTTATGAAGGTCTTTAGGATCCCACTAGTCTCATCCTTAGTGGCCAAAAAGAATACTCAAGAAAATCTACTAAAGTCATCAGTGACTACTAGGCAATAAGACTTTTTCATTAAACTCTTAACATTTGTAGGACCAAATAAGTCCATATGAAGCATATGTAAGGGTTTACTAATTGAGTTCACAAGCTTGGTCTTATAGGAGCTTTGTGTTGCTTATCCATTCTGAACAGGCAACATAAGAATGAACATTTCAAAAATCTTAAAGGTAAACCTTTTACAAGGTTTCCGTTCATAAGTTTATTCATTGTTTTAAAATTAATGTGCCCAAGCCTCCTGTGCCATGTATTGGATTCATCAACTATGGCCTTAGCAATGAGACAAGTTAAACCTCCAGTAGGAACAACACTCTTTACGTCAACACTGTAAATGTTGTCCTTTCTTGGAATTCTCAGCAATACTTGACTTTCATCAAGTAGCTTAAAGTTAGAAGATACGACAAGACACTCAGTGTCAGTAAAAAAGAACTTATTCTTTTTGTCACAGATTTGTGATACACTAACAGTAAACTAAAGCTCCTTATCAAAAGTAACATCCATGAAAGTCCAATGGATCCTGTTTTGATTTTCCTTTACCAGAAATTTTCTTCCTTTACCATTCACCAAAGGAAACAAATCCACCATCATAATCTTTATATTCATCAAGATAGCACTTGTTTCCTGTTATGTGCCTGGAACAACCACTGTCAATAACTGCTTTTTCTTTGTATTACTTCTGTTGTGGGTTGCCCTGCACATAAAATAAGAGAATTAGACTCTTTTGGGGATCCAAGCCATTATTGACTTGGATCTACCTCGTGCATCAATGTAAATATTATCTTTGAATGTATTGAATGCCACTGCTGTTTTTGCTTTCCAAAAACCATCATGCTAAGGCCTTTACAGCATTAGCCCATTTCCCTTATTGTCCACTTACTACGCTCTATCCCTAAACATGTGGGTAGGATTTTAGCCTGGCAGTATTAACATTTGTGTTGATAATATTGTTCTTGTTTGCAAAATGTCTTTTAAAAGGCCTTGAACTTTGTGAATATCCTCTTTTGAAAGCATTTGTTTTTAGATTTAGGGAATTTTCACAAAATTGGTTTTTGAGGCAGGAGTAATTAACTGATCTGACCAGTATTAACTGCTTTTGTGTTAGCAGTATTAACTGGTCTGACAGTATTAACTGCTTTATGTTAGCAGTATTAACTGGTATGACAGTATTAACTGCTATACCAGCAGTACTAAGTTTCCCTGACCTAGTTAAAACTGCCTATGGAACAAAACTTCTTTTGGGGTGTGGGTGAGTCATTTTATTAGTAAAGTTTTTGTAATTCACCCTTCTTGAGTTGTTCCACACTGTCCTTTCAACCTTTTTATCACATACATAATGTAAATGCTCAAACTACCACAAACATAACAAGCTGTATTTTTCAATTTAAAATCACTTCTAGTATTTGTGGACCATAAGATTGTTCCAAATTCTTTGGTTCCCTCTAGATATTGTTATTTGTTTAGTTTTTAGGGTGGCATCTGTTTCCCTAACAGTCATAACAGATTCTATCTTTTCAATGTTAGGTCTAACAGTATAATCTATCTCACTTTCATCATCAGAGTTCCAATCCTCAATGATTGGAGCACTAGTGTTGTTCATCCTAACAGCATTAGATTCAACTATGTTGGAAACACCATATTTTCAACTGTTTTTATATCATTACAAGGTGTAATTAACTGATAACTCCAATTTTAACTTTCAACTATTCATCCACAAATGTTAGATTCAGGTTTGCGAGGTATGAAATTCCTGTTAAAGGGTGGGGGAAACTGGAATTATCCCTTATCTGATCCAGATTTATCAGTTAAATTTACAAAACTTTCTACTGCAGGTGAAGCTGCAGTAGCTGTATCATATCCTAGTCCTGTTTTAAACTTGTCAATTACTTGACTTTCTAGTATGTTATTTAAAGACTTGGATGAGTTTTGAAACTTCTCTAATGTTTGTTTTAACTGATCTCTTTCTATTTCTGCTTTTTCCAAATTCATTTTGTATTCATGTAAGGCATTATCTCTTAGTCTAACTTCAAGTTTTAAAAACATTTTTTGCTCACTTCAAACACCGCCACATATTATTCTATAGTAGTCTAGTCTTAGCTTTCCTACTAATTCTAACCTGCTTTTAATAAACAAAGTTAAATTGAACTTTTTGTAATCAAAGACAAATTATCATATTTTTCTTTAAGAGAAGCATAAGCTTTTACACATGTTTTAGAACAAGAATCTACCTCAGAATTTGAACTAGAAGAGCTTCTTGAAGATGTAAATTCCATCAATGCATGGGGCTATGTAAGTAGCTCTTTCTTCAGCTGGTAGGATCCAATCATATCCTACCAATCCATTTTGACTATCATAGGCATTCTGAGCTAGAGTTTTTCCACGCAATAGTTTCTGTATTATTCTCTCTTCCTTTGTACCCCCCTGGATTTTCTTGGAAACTTACCATTTCATCCAAAGTGTCCATGTTTAGTGACAGTTTGAAGCATTCCACTTTTTAAACTTGTCCAAAACCAACTCCATTGACCATTTTAAGTTCAGCTTTTCCTGTTCTCTTGATAAACCTTCTTGCTCTGATTGTCAGCATGACCATCTCCTATTAAAGATCCATTTCTTCAGATCATCAGGATGTAAGTTTTTCTAGATCTTCTTGAGAAAGTTGAGGAGCGTTAGGTTTGACTTGCAAGAAAGCACAATCACAGCCTTACAAAGATTATGAATCATATAAGTTTAACTACCAATACCTTGAAATGAAGGGTAGTACTAACTATCAAGAGCAGTATCAACGCTTTGTTAGTGCTTATGGTGTTATTAGTGCGGTTAGAGACAAAGGCCACATTCTTGTATTTTGACTTAGTGCTATGATAACCTGTAATTTCATGTTCATTATAATCTTCAAGTTATTAGACAAGTCATCAAGGCTGATGGTTATCACTTATCCACCTTGTTCCTCCAAAATTAAGGCATGAGTCTCCCATTCAGATGGAAGACTTTCTCAAGAGCTTTAGTAATCATATCTTCTTGGTTAATCACTTCACCTTGGATCTCCAACTGACTGATAAGTTTTTGTAACCTATCAAAGGTTTGATCCATTGTTTCAGAACTTAATGCAGCAAAGTTCTCATATTGTTGTTTGAGAAGTGTCCTCTGAACCTTTTTGGACTCCTTGTTCCCTCCATACCTTTTCTCTATAGCCTCCATTAGCAACTTTGCATCTTGATATGAGTGGAACTTCAGTTGGTCTTTGTTTGGAAGTGCCATCAACAGGGTTGCTCTTGCTTTCATTTCATTTCTTCTATCTTGTTTTTCTTCAGCAGTGGTGGGTTCATACTCCTGTTCAACTGTTCCAACAGTTCTTCTCAGCACTTTGTTCCCATTCTTGATTACTTCCCATAGGGAGTAATCAGTCATAAGAAAATATTGTTCTATCCTCATCAGCCAGAGATCATAGTCTCCTGGGTTGAGAATAGGTAGTCTTGCAGTCAGATTGTTAGTGGTAGTTCCTACCTCCATCTTGTCACTGAAAAAATAGATCTTGGATGAATTGGTTGATTCTTCTTATTCAAAGCTTCACAACAAGCTCTGATACCACTTGTTGATCCCAATGAATAGATCTTTAACTCCTTAGCTTGTAAGGTTTAGTACCCTTGGATAAATCCAAAAATACTAAGAATGAAACTTTGATTTGAATGATATAAACTATGCGGAAACTAGTTTATATCACTAAGAAGTATTCTTAATGAAACAGTAAAATATGTTTTGACACAAAGATATAATCAAAACAACAAGCTTCAATATATTAATACGATCACTCTAACTTAGTGATAGGGTTTACAACCTTGAAGCTATGAACTCTATGAAAAACTGAGATGGAAAACTTATTTCTAACTTCACGACCTAGGATCTCCTTTTATAGACCAAGAAGTCCTTTACAAGATAATTACAAATCTTTTGAGATCTTCTATAATTATAAACATATACATATCTTTCTATAAAATATAGATTATACACCATAAATAACTCCATGCATATCTTGTTATGCGTCTTTGTCTTCAAAACCTTCAGCAGTATTAAGTCCTTCACTAGCAGTACAAACAAACACTAGCAGTACTAATATTATACTAGCAGTACTAATTCAGCTAGTATTGTTAGTTCTATTCTGAGCAACACTAATCTTTGAAGATTTATGCCCAACAATCCTCCCCTAAACTTGTGATTTACCTTCAAATCCTAAGTTTCTTCTGACTTAAATCTTCTATTCTGCTTCTGCTGAGGATTCTTCCAAACATTCTTCTACTTTTGTACTTGTGACTTTATAAACTTGAGAAGTTCATATGCCATCTCATTTTCATGATCAACCTCTAGTTTTCTGCTTAACATCTTTGATAGCATTTCTTGAGTAAGTGGATACTTCTTCTCTATCATCATGTGAATAGCAATACCATTATTCATCAACAAAATATGAATTCCACATGAATCGAATAGTCTCCAGCTTATCAAATTGTATTCATGTTGATTTTTCCAGACTTCATCTTCTTCATCAGGCTCAAATAAGGTCTTCAAATCTCCCCAAAGCATTAAGTCATAACCTTCTGGACTTGATGTCATATACCTTGCTTAACTAGCCCGTGTAAGTCTAAAACATCCTGTCTGTCAAAATCATCAAGCATCTCACTGAAGATCTTGTAATTCTTAGAGCTTCCATCTGCCCTGAAGATTTGATAATACATGAAGTTTTCTGCTATGACATAAGTCTTCCAATCTACTATTGGAAACTTAGTCGCCAAAGACTCAAAATCCATAGCAAACTCTTCTCCTGGAACAATATCCAAATAAGCTTTAAGTTCTTCTTTCTCTGTATCATATTCCGTCTTCTGTCTTTTGACACTTTGATCATCTTGCTTTTCACTTGCTCTTTTCTTGGCAAGTGTTTTCTTCCTAGTGCCTCCAAACTTCTTTTCAGTACCTTTTTCCTTATCTTCTGAATCCATATGTACAAAAGTATGTGTTTGATCCCATACTTTTTCAAATATTGGTCTAATTTCTTTATATTTCATTCCTTTGAAGAAACTTTGCTTGTATCCTGCTTGATTCTTCAAGTACATGACCGTGTTCTTCCTAACTTCAGCAACAGAGTAAGGTCTATTCTGAAGAGTATGGTACCTTAGCACAATAGGATCACTCCAATCAATAGTCTGAGATTGTGTAACTTCAGCTGGAACTTCTTCTCTTTCATTCAATTGCCTTTGTAGTTCCAGAGCAGCTTCAAAATTGATCCTTTCTTGTTCTTGCTCTGCCACTGCTTTTGCTTGTTCCTCCTCTTGAACCTTTCTTGCTAACTCCTCATCTACACTCATTTGTACTTGAACCCTCTTCTTGAGTTTCTTTGGAGGCTCAGGTTCTTGTATAATGGCCTTTCCTTTGTCCTTTGCCTTTGATGCACTCCTTCTAATATATACTAGTGCTGCAGTAGCAGTACTACCAATGGGTGCCAGTACTAACTTCTGCACCAGCAGTACTAACTGGTACATCAGCAGTACTAACATCCTTTTCACCTTTTTCACCACTTCTAAGGTCTTCAATAAGTTCAGTTGGAGTTTCTTCTTCTAGAAGTACTTCAGTATCAGCACTATTCTTATCATGAGTCTCTACATCCTCCTGACACCATGAAGTTCCTTCATCTTGTACCAAAGAAATAGTAAGGTATGTATCAATCTGGGCTATCTTCCTCCCGTGTTTGGAAGGATCCTCTGCAGCATCTTCATCTTCTATGAGAACAATCCTAGCCCTTCTCCTTGCTTTGCCAGACCCGACTTGTTGCTCTAATTTCTTCACTTTCAAGACCAACTTTGTAAAAGCAATACTATAAGCCTTCTTTGTCTGTTTCAAGTCTTCTTCCACAGCCACAACCCTGTCTGACAATTCTGTAACCAATTCTATCAATTCATTATGTTTCAGTCTACCCTCATCACTTCCAGGGGTGTGACCTCCTAGAGAGGTGAATCATGGGGCATGGTGGCAGTCTCCTCTGCCTCATGTGTGGTTTGGATAGATGGTGGTGTGGTTGAGGTACTGGATGTTGTGTGATGGGATGACAAGGATGGTGAAAGATGTTATTCTTGAGGGAGAGGTGGATGATGCTTCATCTTGAGGCTGGACTAGCATAGTATCAAATAATGGTGTGACTACCCCAGAGTATCCCTTGGATGCTCTTTTCATGTTGTTGAATAGTTTGTTTGTAAGGGTAGGAGTAGAATAGGTTCTGGTATGAGGCAAAAGTAGTCTTTGTTGTTTGTTCAAAAGTATTTGGATGAACCTGGGATACATCAAAAATTTATGTGTGCTTTCCAAATTTTTGACCATGGCATCAAATATAAATCTTGAAAAGTTAAAAATTCTGTTTGTTGCCAGGCATATGATAGCAGTAGCAATGTTACTACTAAATTGATCCCAATCAGTCTTTTTAGAACTCCTACAATGGAGTATGGTATGAATGAAAAACTTTCATGAGGGCAAAATGTCTTTTAGGAAAAGATTAATCTAATTAGAATTTTTGCACTACCTCATTGCGAGTCTGTTTTGCTCAAAAATTTCTCCATTAGGAAGAGAAGTAAGACCTTCAGAATCTTAGAGTTTGAGATGTCTTCTAATGGAGGCTTCAGTGATAATCTTGTCTCTTCCATCAATGGTAGCAGTGATAGCACGAACCCCATCCTCAGTTGTGCTCAAAGCAGCAGTTTGCCAAAATTGTTCAATGAGAGAGATATATAGGGTTGGACATTCAGTGAGAGCATAGTAGATGTGGCTTGAAGTGAGAAAATCAATGATTTCATGAAAGCCCTCACTGCCTTCTGACTTTACTAAGTATGCCACCATATTGTGCTTGTCGCAAAACTCTAAATTCGCCATTTGATGAATAAAAAGTTGATTAAGGATCTGGGATTTGGTTGTGATAGAGAGTGTAAGGTTTTGGTAGAGGTAATTGAAATATGAGAGAGTTTTTAAAGATTGTAATTGGACCGACTGAAAAGATTTGAACTTATCTTGAAGAAATCTTTTGATTTTATATAAAGATCACGAATTCTCCAATTAGTCAAACCCTATAAGCTAGGTAGTTAGCGGAAATATCTCAACGGCTCTTTAATTGATGAAACTCTGTTATGCTACCAACAGTACTAACGGTCACCTAGCAGTACTAAGTTTGGTCTAGCAGTACTAACTTGAAGCCTAACAGTACTAACTTCGTCCAGCAGTAGTAAGATATACCTAGCAGTACTAACTTAATACTGGCAGTATTAAGTTGATGCCTAGCAGTATTAACTCCAATCTTGATCCAACAAACATTTCTATCACCAATGTAAATTCTCACATTCTCTCTTTCTGTTTTTATGCTCACACATTATCTCTCAATTCTTTTACTCACCAATGCACTCTTTCTGTTTTTAAGCACACATCTCTCTTTCTGTTTTTAGCTCACAACATCTCTCTTTTCTTTTATGCTCACAAATGCACACAATATTGTACAATGTGCCATCAATTACATAAGTACCTTCAATATGCTTATCCTGTAAATGTTAGTCCAAAACCAAAAAGACACACTCCAAAGTCTTTTCTTGTTAAGCAGTTTTAATTATGACTAACAGTTTTAACCAACAGTCTTAAGTATAACTAGCAGTACTAATTATACTTAGCAATATTAACATTTACCTTAGCAGTTTTAACTCTGTCTTCAATAATTATACAACAACATGCCTCTATTCATCACAAGCACACTAGAAAAGACTAGATAGACATGTGAGAATTCATGAGGATCCATATTTATGCATAACCCATGAATTAAAAATTAAGAACTGTTAAGTCTCAAAGATTAAGTAATCCAATGCTAGCAATTAAAAAGTTAAACCTGCTAACATCAAAAGCTTTGGTGAGAAGATCTGCAACAATTTGGTATGTGTGAATCTTGATCACTTGTATCAACTTCTTCTCATATGAATCTCTGATAAAATGGTGTCTTATCTCTATGTGCTTGGTTTTGGAGTGAGACACTGGATTCTTCACAACACATATTGTACTTTCATTATGAATGTAGATTTTGGTGTTCATGAAATTGAATCCATAGTCAATCATCTGATTCTGGATCCATAACACCCGTCCACAGCAGTTAGCAGCAGCAACACTGCTTCAGTTGTTGAGTCGGCTACTATTGTCTGCTTCTTACATTGCCATGAAATTAATCTCTTGCCAAGAAATTGACAACCTCCTATTGTGGATTTCCTGTCAAGACTAGCTTTAGCATAGTCACTATC
Organism: Tanacetum coccineum; assembly: GCA_026074375.1. Taxonomy (NCBI): domain Eukaryota; kingdom Viridiplantae; phylum Streptophyta; class Magnoliopsida; order Asterales; family Asteraceae; genus Tanacetum; species Tanacetum coccineum. Next base: position 74,443 of record BQNB010007249.1, on the reverse strand, counting down.
TGAAAAAGCTTCCAAGTCGAATGGTGAATCTCTAGGATACCAAAGGCCCAATTTAGGTTGGCCTTTTAAGTATCTAAAGATGCTCTTCACAACATTAAAGTGTGAAGTTTTTGGAGTAACTTGGAACCTTGCACAAGCACAAACAGCAAACATAATGTCTGGTCTTAAAGTTGTTAAGTACATCATTGATCTATATAAGTGTACATCCACATCCTCGACTTCTTCATCTTTTACCAATGCCTTGTTTGTTTCTATTGGAGTGCTTGCTGTCTTTACTGAGGCAAAATTAAACTTTTTCAAAATCTCAGCCACATATTTATCTTGGCTGATAAATATCCCATCACTCTTCTGTTTAACTTGAAGTCCCAAAAAGAAAGAAAGTTCTCTCATTGAACTCATTTGGAACTTATTATGCATCAGTGTTTCAAATTCATTACTCATCTATTTCTTGGGTTATCCAAAGATGATATCATCAACATAAACCTGTACTAGCAGGATATCATCTTTATACCTTTTGATGAACAAAGTTTTATCAATTTGACCTCTATGAAAACCATTGTCCAGCAAGTAAGTTGACAGTGTCTCATACCATGCTCTTGGGGCCTGATGTAGTCCATAGAGAGCCTTTTTCACCTTGTATACTTTATCTGAAAAGTGTGGATCTTCAAAACCACAAGGTTAACAGACATACACCTCCTCTTCTATCTTTCTATATAGAAAAGCACTCTTTACATCCATTTGATAGACTACAAAATCTTTGAAGGAAGCATAAGCCAGAAATAATCTTATGGCTTCAATCCTTGCAACTGGTGCAAAGACTTCATCATAATCTATACCTTCCTCTTGAGTATGACCCTGAGCAACTAGTCTAGCTTTGTTCTTCACCATTATGTCTCTTTTATCCTTCTTGTTTCTAAAAATCCATTTAGTACCAATTGCCCATTTGTCTCTAGGTAAATCAACTAAGGTCCAAACATTTAATAATTTAAATTGTAGAAGCTCATTATGCATTGCTTCCACCCAGCTTGGATCTTTTAAGGCTTGAACTGGTTTCTTGGGTTCCATTTGAGATAAGAAACAGGCAAACAGACAATTCTGAAAATCTTTGTGATTTGTTCTCCTAAGCTTGTGAACTGAGGAAAACAAACCATGTTCTTCAGTTATCTTGGTCATGTGTCTTGTCTGTACAGGTGTTTTTAGACTTCCAATCACTTGATCTTCAGGATGATCTTTATGAAATTTGATGAAAGAAGTATCAGGGACTTAATAAGATGAAATTACATTGTTCATATCAACATCTTCTTCTACATCTTCATCATCATAAGCATTTCCAAATATGCTAGTATTATCCATTGAAGATATATTTGGGACAGGTGGAAGGGTAAATGCATTTTTGAAAGGAGAAAATCTTTCAAAAAGTTGTTCTTCAGATTCATTAGCAGTACTAACAGAAGGTCCAGCAGCATTAACTGGTGTTGATGGAACAACAGTATCAAATGATGGTCCAGCAGTACTAACAGGTGTACTAACAGTATTAATACCATTAGTACTGTTAGTGTGTTCAGTCTGCATTTCTCTTTGATTTAACCTTTCTGATGCACTTCTTGCTTCTTGATCATGCTTCCCACTTTTATCTGAAACTTCATTTTCATCTACTTCTGTAGGCTTCATTCCAGCATCCCCTTCACTATCCTTAGGACCTTGAGAGATTAATGGATCAGTTGTGCATAAAGGTATTAGGATGTACTCTTGTTCAGGTTCTTTTTCCTTTTGAGCTTGACCTGCAACAATGTTATCTTTGGTTCCTGTAATACCATTAGTTTTGTTCCCTGCAGCAACTGGCACATAATTCATAGATATTGACAAAGAATCAACATCAAAAAGCCAGTCTGGTCCATTTCCTTTCACATTAGGTGTATTTTCAAGAAATCTAATGTTTAAGGTCTCTTCAACAATCCTGGTCCTTTTGTTAAATACTCTCATAGCTTTACTAACCACAGAATACCCAACAAAATATCCCTCATCAGCTTTACCATCAAACTTGCCTAGATGATCCTTGATTTTTAAGATGGTAGCAGGACACCCAAAAGGTTTCATGAAATCTATCTGTGGAGGTCTTCCACGAATAAGTTTATAAGGTGTCTTGTTATGAGGCTTAATGACTAAGACCCTATTTAGCACATAGCAAGCAGTATTAACTACTTCAGCCCAAAAAGGTGGTTGGCAACTTAAAGTCTACTAACATAGTTCTTGTAGCCTCTATCAGTATTCTATTCTTCCTCTCAGCAACACCATTCTGCTGAGGAGTCCTAGCCACACTGAATTCTCTCTTAATCCCCTTCATTTTACAAAACGGTTCATTATACTATTCTTAAACTCAGTTCCATTGTCACTCCTGATAACTTTTACTTTATGATCTAGTTGATTTTCTATTTCTGTTATGAAGGTCTTTAGGATCCCACTAGTCTCATCCTTAGTGGCCAAAAAGAATACCCAAAAAAATCTACTAAAGTCATCAGTGACTACTAGGCAATAAGACTTTTTCATTAAACTCTTAACATTTGTAGGACCAAATAAGTCCATATGAAGCATATGTAAGGGTTTGTTGATTGAGTTCATATGCTTGGTCTTATAGGAGGCTTTGTGTTGCTTTCCTTTCTGACAGAACACAAGAATGATCATTTTTTAAAATCTTTGAAGGTAAACCTTTTACAAGGTTTCCTTTCACAAGTTTATTCATTGTTTTAAAATTAATGTATCCAAGCCTCTTGTGCCATGTATTAGATTCATCAACTGTGGCCTTAGCAATGAGACAAGTTAAACCTCCAGTGGGAACAACACTCTTTAGGTCAACACTGTAAATGTTGTCCTTTCTTGGAACTCTCAGCAATACTTGACTTCCATCAAGTAGCTTAAAGTTAGAAGATAAGACAAGACACTCAGTGTCAGTAAAAAGAACATTGTTCTTTTTGTCACAGATTTGTGACACACTGAACATGTTATACTTAAGCTCCTTACAAAAGTACACATCATGTAAGTCCAGTGATCCTGTTTTGATTTTACCTTTACCAGAAATTCTTCCTTTACCACCACCAAAGGAAACAAATCCACCATCATAATCTTCATATTCATCAAGATATCACTTGTTTCTTATCATGTACCTGGAACAACCACTGTCAATAACACCTTTTTCTTTGTATTCCTTCTGTTGTAGGTTGCCCTACACATAAAATAAGAGAATTAGACTCTTTTGGGGATCCAAGCCATTATTGACTTGGATCTGCCTCGTGCATCAATGTAAGAATATTTCTTGAATGTAGTTGATGCACTGCTATTTTTAGCTTTCCAAACCCAGCATGTTGAGGCCTTTACAACATTAGCCCTTTTTCCCTTATTTTCCCTTACTACTGCTCTATCCCTAGCAGTGGTATGTTTTAGCCTGGCAGTATTAACATTTGTGTTGATAATACTGTTCTCGTTTGCAAATGTCTTTTAAAAGGCGTTGAACTTTGTGAATATCCTCTTTTGAAAGCATTTGTTTTAGTTCTAGGATGGTTCACAATTGGTTTTGAGGTAGCAGTATTAACTGATATGACAGTATTAACTGCTTTTGTGTTAACAATATTAACTGGTCTGACAATATTAACTAATTTTGTGTTAGCAATATTAACTGGTCTGACAGTATTAACTGATTTTGTGTTAGCAGTATTAACTGGTCTGACAGTATTAACTGCTACACCAGCAGTACTAAGTTTCCCTGACCTAGTTAAAACTGCTTGTGGAACAAAACTTCTTTTGGGGTGTGGGTGAGTTAATTTATTGGAAAAGTTTTTTGTTATTCACCCTTCTTGAGTTGTTCCACACTGACCTTTCAACCTTTTTATCACATACATAATGTAAATGCTCAAAACTACCACAAACATAACAAGCTTTATTTGTCATTTTAAAATCACTTCCTAGTCTTTGGGACATAAGATTGTTCCAATTTCTTTGGTTCCCTCTAGGATATTGTTTGTTTTGTTTAGGAGCATTTGTTTCCCTAACAGTCTTAACAGATTTTATCTTTTCAGTGTTAGGTCTAACAGTATAATCTATCTCACTTTCATCATCAGAGTTCCAATCCTCAATGATTGGAGCACTAGTGTTGTTCATCCTAACATCATTAGATTTAACTGTGTTAGAAACACCCTTATTTTCAACTGTTTTAGCATTACTAGGTGTAACAACAGTAGTAACATCCAAATTTTCACTTTCAACTATTTCATCCACAAATGTTAGATCAGGTTTGCAAGGTATGAAATTTCCTGTTAGAGGTGGGGGAACTGAATGATATCCCTTATCTGATCCAGACTTATCAGTTAAATTCATAAAACTTTCTACTACAGGAGAAGCTACATCATATCCTAGTCCTGTTTTAAACTTGTCAATTACTTGACTTTCCAGTATGTTATTTAAAGACTTTGATGAATTTTGAAACTTTTCTAATGTCTGTTTTAATTGATCTCTTTCTTTTTCTGCTTTTTCCCATTTTATTTTGTATTCATCTAAGGCATTATCTCTTAATTTAACTTCAAGTTTTAAAACATTTATGCTCTCTTCAAACACAACCTCATTTTTCTTATAGTGTACTAGTCTATCTTCTACAGACTGTAAACCTGTTTTATAAGATACTAAATTAAATTGAGACTTTTTGTAATCCGAAGACAAACTATCATATTGTTCTTTGAGAGTAGCATAATCTTTAACACATGATTTAGAATAAGAATCTACCTCAGAATCTGAACTGGAAGAACTTCCTGAAGATGTATATGCCATTAATACAAAGTTTGTAGGATGCTCTTCTTATTCAAAGTTTCACAACAAACTCTGATACCACTTGTTGACCCTAATGAATAGATCTTTAACTCCTTAGCTTGTAAGGTTTAGTACCCTTGGATAAATCCAAAAATACTAAGAATGAAACTTTGATTTGAATGATATAAACTATGCGAAAACTAGTTTATATCACTAAGAAGTATTCTCAATGAAACAGTAAAATATGTTTTGACACAAAGATATAATCAAAACAACAAGCTTCAATATATTAATATGATCTCTCTGACTTAGTGATAGGGTTTACAACCTTGAAGCTATGAACTCTATGGAAAACTGAGATGGAAAACTTATTTCTAACTTCACGACCTAGGATCTCCTTTTATAGACCAAGAAGTCCTTTACAAGATAACTACAAATCTTTTGAGATCTTCTATAATTCTAAACATATACATATCTTTCTATAGAATATAGAATATACACCATAAATAACTCCATGCATATCTTGTTACGCGTTTTTGTCTTCAAAACCTTCAGCAGTATTAAGTCATTCACTAGCAGTACAAACTAACACTAACAGTACTAATATTATACTAGCAGTACTAATTCAGTTAGTACTGTTAGTTTTATTCTGAGCAGCACTAATCTTTGAAGATTTATTCCCAACAAATAATTAAAAAAAATTTAAAAATTAATTTTTTTATTTCGGTTCAGTTTACGAGCAATAATAAAAAAATTAAAAAATTTTAATTTTTTTTATTTCGGTTTCAGTTTACGAGCAATAATAAAAAATTTTAAAAATTTTAAATTTTTTTTATTTCGGTTTCAGTTTACAAGCGATAATAAAAAAAATTAATTCTTTTTTAATTTCGGTTTCAGTTAAAGAGCAATAATAAAAAAAAAATTTAATTTTTTTTTATGTAGGTTTCAGTTTACGAGCAATAATAAAAAAAACTTAAAAATTTAATTTTTTTTATTTCGGTTTTAGTTTATGAGCAATAATAAAAAATAAAAAATAAATTTATGTCGGTTTCAGTTTACGAGCAATAATAAAAAAAAAAAAATTTTTTATTTCGGTTTCAGTTTACGAGCAATAATAAAAAAAAAATTTAAAAAAAATTATAATTCTTTTTATGTCGGTTTCAGTTTACGAGCAATAATAAAAAAAATTAAAAAATTTTAAATTTTTTTATTCGGTTTCAAATTACGAGCAATAATAAAAAAAATTAATTTTTAACATTTAAATTTTTTTTATTATTGCTCGTAAACTGAAACCGAAATTAAAAAAATTAATTTTTTTTAATTATTGCTCGTAAATTGAAACCAAAATAAAAAATATATATTTTTTAATCATTGCCCATAAACTGAAACCGAAATAATAAAAATTAAAAAAAAATTCTTACAGATTTTTTTTAATTTTTTTTTTTTATTATTATTGCAAATATGGTCCTTATGGTTTGGCCAAATAGCAGAGGGGTATTTTAGTCATTTCAAGTCGACCAAGGACCAAAACTGAAACCAAACCTTGAAAATAAGGACGTTTTTTGCAATTTTAAAATTTGACAGACCAAATCTACAATTTGGCAAAACCACAAGGACTATTTTTGCAATTTACTCAAATATAATTATTTCCCAGAAATGCATAATTTGCATATAAAAGTTCATATATTTACTATATATGTATAATCATGAAAATTGAATCCACACTCGCCTAAAACTCCCATAATAATGTTTCAAGTGATTTACTTTAAGTTTACAACTCATTTACCCTTTCGTTAAATTTTTATTTATAAAAAGTTTCTATTTTTCTAAGTTATTAATTTTAGACCTTACTATTTTTAGACGCAACCGATAGCTCTCTTATGACCTATTAAATGTAAAATAATTCTCGCTTAGTTATTTCAAGTCCTAAAGACCTCGACCTAGCCTATGGTCATACTTTATGTTTTACTAAACTTTTACTTTTATAAATAAGTTTTTCAAGAGTTTGACTCATCAAAAGCGACCCATTATAATGCACTTTTAAACTTAGCTAGCCTCGTGAAAAAGTAAAACGACCTTCTGAACAACTTTTTAGTTTTACCCGAGACCCAAAACTCAACATAAAATGACGAAAATGCCCTTATATCGGATCTGATGCAACTAAAAAAACGCAGATTTTATTCTAAGCTTTTCGACCCGTTATTACGCATTTTTAGACTTAGTTATCCTCGCGGAAAAATAAAACGACATTCTAAACAACTTTTTAGTTTTACCCGAGACCCGAAACTCGACAAAAAATGATGAAAATACCCTTATATCAGATCTGATGCAACTAAAAAAAGAAAAACGCAGATTTTATTCTAAGCTTTTCGACCCGTTATTACACATTTTTAGACTTAGTTATCCTCGCGAAAAAGTAAAACGACATTCTAAACAGCTTTTTAGTTTTACCCGAGACCCGAAACTCGACAGAAAATGACGAAAATACCCTTTTTTGTTTCTGCAGAAAATTTAATTTTTATTTAAAAGCTGATTGAAATTTTCTAAATTTTCTAGACTTCAAATGGCCGCCAACGTTCGTTTCTTAGAGTTATCAAACGAACCATATATCGAATCAAAGCTACGGACATCCTGTACCATATTCTTAAGCCTAACATTAGTTTCAAAAAATTTTACCTATCCGAAATCGACCTACTAATTTTCTGCACAAAATGGGGCTTTACACCCCTTCAAACTTCAATTTTTCCCATGGCACAACATCACAACTTCGCCTAACTAGCCTATCTCCACTTATTATCATCACCCATAACAATCTAACATCAATAATGCTTCAAATGTGATCACACATGGATTCAATAGACTAAATTATACACATGCACATTATTAACATAAATGATCAATAGGGCTAGAAAAATACTCACAGTGTGGTAGGATCAAAGAAAAATTAGCAATACAAAAACCCTCTTGGTTTCTTGTCTAAGCCGAAATCAGACACCCCTTAATATCAAAACCCTTAACTTTTTGCAACCCCAAGTCTTTCAATATTACTTGTAATTAAACCCTTGAAGCCTTAATTATACCCAACATCAAAGAAATCTTTAAAATCCAAAAATCTTGAAAGTGTCTTGCATGTTGATAAAATCTTGAAATTTATGGTTAGGATTAGTGTGGAATGAATTTAGGAGGTAATAGGAATGTTTAATTAATTTTTTTGGCAATGGTGGTGGTGTTTTTGTGGTGCTCGTCGTTCACAGACCCAAAGGAAAGAGAGAAATTTTTTGTTATAGAGTTTTTAGGAAAAGAAAGTTTGGTGATTATATACATATACTATAGGAGGGATAAAACGACGTAGTTTTATTCCACGTGCTACAGTGCTTGCCCTTTTGGGCTCCCAATTTGGGCCAGCCCATTTGGGTTTTTTTTTGTAGGCAATGTAAAAAAAACTGCTCGGCATAAAATAAAATAAATACAAAAATATTGACTTATTAAGATAAAAAAATACTCGCGACGTGAGGCTCAACACATAAGTCCATATATAAAAAACAAACTATTAAATATGAGACCGAAAAAATAAACCCGCACAAATAAAAAATAGAAAAGAATAAAAATAAAATTTTAACGCAAAAATTAACCCGCACTATTAAACATGAGACCGAAAAAATAAACCTGCACAAAATACAATAAAAAAACGCCATGTTCTCATAAAATTATATTAAAAAAAAACCCGTATAGTAAAAAAAAACCCTTTAAACATGAGCCACACACATAAGCCCGTATAAGAAAAAAAAACAAACTATTAAACATGAGGCCGAAAAAATAAAACCACAAAAAAAAATTAAAAAAAATAATAATGCCTCGCAACTACGCGAAAAAAATTAACGACCCGCAGCAACGCACGGGTAATCATGCTTGTATATACTATTTCACTTCACCTGACACACATGAAAAGGATAGCTCATGTGGTTCATTTTTGTAAACCAAGAAAATATGGTTCAGTTTCGTAAAGATAGAAGGATATTAGTTCAGTTTTGTAATTAGTTTAAAATTTAACTCTATACTAAGGAGCAAACGTCTGACCAACGTTTGACTTTTTAATCCTTTGTCAGGCTTATTCCGGCCCAGTATTCGGCCCAACAAGAAAAAAATTGCATGGCCCAAGTCCAAAAGTTTTTAAACTAAAAAAAGGAGCAAACGTCTGACCAACGTTTGACTTTTTAATCCTTTGTCAGGCTTATTCCGGTCCAGTATTTGGCCCAACAAGAAAAAAATTGCATGGCCCAAGTCCAAAAGTTTTTAAACTAAAAAAAAATTATAAAACACACCCTCAAACTATACGACAAACTACAAAAACGTCTGACCAATGTTTGACTTTCTAATCCTTTGTCAGGCTTATTCCGGCCTAGTATTCGGCCCAACAAGAAAAAAATTGCATGGCCCAAGTCCAAAAGTTTTTAAACTAAAAAAAAATATTATAAAACACACCCTCAAACTATACGACAAACTACAAAAACTGTCTTCAAAACTTTTAGCTATTTGCGGTTTTTTATATATATCAAACTTTATTTCTCAAATATGTAACATACATCTACTGATTCATTCATAAAAAAATACTTCTAAAAAGATCTTCGCATTGCGAACAAAACGAGCACAATATTGCAATGCTTCTGACATACGTAAGATTTTATGAAAAATGTTAAAATTTAATATATATTTTTGAAAAGAAAAAAAACTTTCAAAACGCACTCCTAAGCTATCTAATAATTTTAAAATAAAGCATAAGGGTCAAAGACTTATGAAAGTTTAAGTTTTATAAATAACCCTATACTTTCTTTTATTTACGACTATTTTATATAATAAACTTTCTTTCTAAAAAATCTAACAAATATCCTTTGACTTCTTTGATTAAAAATATACCGACGAGAGGAGTCCCGATTACGAACAAAACACGCCCAATATTGATACGCTTTTGAGATACGTACGAATTTTGTAAAAAATGTCGACGATTATATAAATAACATATACTTTTTTGCCATTTACGACTGTATTTATATCCAAGTCACGCCGTTTTGCCGTTCGGGTTGACGTTTCACTTTTGGGTTGCGTTTTCTTTCAAGCCCCGTTAACGTTTATGAATTTAATAAGTAAATACATTTAGAATGATTCCAGGTAAATGTCATATACTATATAAATACGAATATCAAATATTTTGTTAACCAAATAAGTAAAAAAATACTATACCCGCAAAAAAAATGCTCAATGAAATAAAATATATGCGTTGAATACAAGTGATCCCGCTGTAACGCGCGGGCACATTCCTGCTCGTTTAAGCTATATTTATAGGAAACTTGGTGACTACTAGATTTCTTATATAAAAAAATGACAGGGTGCGTTTGTTTGGTTATAGGGGCCGGCAATCATGGGCTTAGCCCATGGTTTTATTATTTTTTTATAACAAATTTACTAATCACATTTGGGCTTGGACATTACTCTTATATACAATTCACAAATGGTCGGTGGCACTGTAGCAGCTACAGTGCTTGCTACAGTGCTACAGTACCGGCCCAAAAATTTAGCCCAAAATCCGGCCCAAAGTAAAAAAAAAATTTACAAAACGGACCCTCAACTTTTAATTGTTTACGACTTTTTTACATAAATTTTTAAAAAAATAAATAAATAAGGCCCCTCAAGTTTCTTTTATTCGCCCCCCGCCGCAACGCGCGGGTTAAATTCCAACTCGTTTATCTACAAATTTTAAAAGTGTAAAAATGCTAGTTTTGACACGTTTTCGGTTAGACGCGAATCAAAGCTAAAAATGGTAAAAATAAAGTTTATAAAATTTAGGGGTGAACAATGGAAATATCGAACTACGATATGTACGTAGACGGAAGAAATTTTCAAGCACGACTCAAATTTAACTAGGAATACGGAATTTGTCGAATCGGGTAAAAGTAAGAGTAAAAAATTTCCAAATGGTAAAAATAAGAATAAATATAATAAATTTATTTTTCTGAAAATACGAAATCTCACAATGGCTTCTCCTCAAAACCCCTCACTCAAACCCGAGTAAGATAACATGGAATTAACCATTTTCTTAAGAGCTTTATTTTTCCTTTCAGCCACACTATTTTGCTGTGGTGTGTAAGGAGCTGTAGATTCATGAATGATTCCTACAGATTGGAAAAATATAGGATCATAATATCACCACCTTTATCCGTGCATAAGATTTTAATCAAGTCATTTTTTTACAATTTAACTTCTGTTTTATAAATTTTAAATTTATCCAGGGCTTCATCTTTAGCATGCAGCAAGTAAACATAGCAAAACCTAGAGGCATCATCTATAAAAGTTATAACATACTTTTTATTGCCCAAATATGGTGTAGCATGAAAATCACACAAATCACTATGTATTAATTCAAGTATGACAGATTTCCTTGTTATACTTTGAAATGGTTGCCTAGTGATTTTCGTTAACATACAAGTAGTACATTTTTTCGGATTTTCATCAATAGCAGGAATTAAATCATCTTTAGACATTTCAAGCATTCTTTTATAGTGCACATGTCCTAAACGAGCATGCCATAATGAGGAATTAACAATAGTAGAAGAAGACATATAAACAGAATCTGAATCATCGGGAACTTTATTCAAGTTCAACATAAACATGCCATTGTTATAATATTCAAATCCTACAAACACACCAGACTTCGATAAGATATACTTATCGGATTCATACACCTGTTTGTATCCACACTTATTCAACATAGGACCAGAAACTAAATTCTTACGAAGTTTAGGTACATACAACACATTAAACAAAGTAATAGTTTTTCCAGAACTAAATTCTAATGCCACACTTCCTTTGCCATGATCAGGAGCGAAATGATCATCAACCATGTAAAGTACATATCCGTCTTCCACCGATTCATATGTCTTAAACCAGCAATGATCTTTACAAACATGACTTGTGGCACCAGAATCTATCCACCACGCAATTGCATCAACCTGCATATAAAATGCTTCAGAAATTAGTGAAACATAATATTTAATAAATCTGTTCCAAACAGGCACTAAATTCTGACCTTGGTCTTGGGATTGGTCCTTAGACCCCTTTCCCGAACCACCAGTATTTGCGTTGTTCTTTTTACCAATACGACAATCCCTTTTGAAGTGACCAGTCTTGCCACACTTCCAACATTCCAACTTTGGTTTCTTGTTGGAACTAGAATCACTGTTGTTCTAATTAGACCGTTTTTTTACCTTTGTTTTGTTTGTTGTGTTTGTTCTTACCCTCTTTTGTAGGGATGGCACCCGTGGGTAATGGGTATGGGTTTATCAAACCCGTCACCCAAACCCGTGATTTTTTTCTCACCCGCCACCCACCAATAGGTACAGCTTTTTACCCATACCCATGCCCGTGGGTACCCATCGCCCGTGGGTAAACCCGTGGTTTGTGAAATAGAACAAAATCATAAAACTATGATATGTAAACTAACTATGAAACTGGGTAATCAGACATTATATCAATTTTCTAAATACCAAGTTCACAAAATACTTAATGACATGTCTGAAACTAGAAAAATTGATCATCATTACACCATATCACATACATGTACTAAGATATATCATGTATATATCTTTAAAAGTTTGATCTTTCGTATTCATCTTTTAGTCTTGTAACTCAATGTTAGTTTACTGTATGTTCTAGAGATTTTGGTATTTATTAAATATATACAAACAACCTTACAAATATTTAAGCAATATAATAAATTTTATTTTACACAAATGGGTTTAGGTGTACACCCGTGGGTATTTAGGCGGATACACTCGTGGGTTTCTTAAATGGGTACACCCATGATGGGTATGCATTACCCGTCACCCACCTGCCACCTACCGATGGGTATAAATCTACTATGTTCTCAATTCTAATAAAAGGCACTCGAATGATGTTTCATTTCCAGAAGAGATCTCAAATATAAAAGAGTTATACATGGTCATGTTGTCAATTTTAGTGGCACCAAAATATCAAATTCGTATACCTAAAGAACCACATTGATTTATGTTACTAAGTTCCCACTTCTTTTTTCACAGAATGTAAATGTCTGTTGATCAAGAGATTGATGCCTGACTGTGTTGTCGATTTAAAGGTACCAGACCCTTAAGTGCAATCCAGGAAGAAGGCAACTTATCAATTACACTTGAAAAGAAATGTATTCATCCATTTTCAAGCCATGTTGTGTGTATTGTCCAAGGATCCTAAAGAGTTCATTAAATTGTTCCATGACAGGCCTAGAATCGACCATTTTGTAATTATTAAAATTACTTACCAGGAACTTCTTACTCGAAGCATCCTCTGCCATGTACTTGGATTTGAGTAAATTCCATAATTCCTTAGTCGATTCAACATTCGTATATACATCAAAGAGAAAGTCTGACATACCATTCAATATGTGTCTCCTGCATATGTAGTCATCGTTCTCCCACTTTGGCCTTATTATTATTGCTTCCACTATAGCATCTTCCAACAATTTCGGTATCGGTGTAGTCAACACATAAACCACCTTTAACGCCGTCAACAAGAAATGCATCTTCTTCTGCCATCGCCTAAAGTCATGCCCCTCATATTGTCTGATTCCGAATAAATCGTTGTCACATCCTTCACCGTATTTTCAACCATAATCACGACAGTAAATACTTTATACGTTTGTTAGAAAATTAGGGTGTGTGTGATGATCCTGGAAATCTCTGTTGTATCGTGTTGAGTTCACTTTTCGTATAAAGTATTTCGACCCTATAAGATGCCTAGGTTGCACGAAATCTCTATCGGGATAATACAAAGAGAATAGCAATTTGTGTTCTAAGCACAAGAATCACAAATCAAGAACAAGGAAGGAATTGTATATGAATTGTGTTATCTTTTGTATATATAAGACCAAAATGTTCCTGAGAATATATTACAGGAAATTAGGACAGTTACGGGCAGTTAATGTTGATTAAAACCGTATTTAACTAACCTTCTGACATAGACTTTACGGTGTAACATAACCTGTTACGGCGTAATGTCTATACATATTACATTAGTTACGGCGTAACAATCTTTAATTACGGCGTAAACTTCCAAACCTTGGTTTCTGACTAAAGGTTACGGCGTAACCTAGTCGATATGTTACGACATAAACAATACCAAAGCTTTGCCCATTATACCACAAGACTTTACGGCGTAAACAACAAATAATTTACGGCGTAAACCATGCAATTCATGTCTTGATAGATTACATGTTATCTCAACAAGCGTGCATTCCACACTTTCCTAACTTGTTTCCAAGCCGAACATGAAACCTCATTGATCTCCAATAAATCACCATTACCTAAATGGCCTGATGACACTAAAATCACCAACACTATAGTCAAATCCAAACTAGATGGTTAGGTGTACATTGTCTGGGTAGAAATTTTTAAAAGCGGTGGTAATAAGACCGCCTCTATGCATGCTCGAGCCTAAAACGGCAGGTTGTCCTAATTACCGTCACACATGAAAACACATTTTAGAACCAAGAAAAAAGAAATTTTTCGTGAGTTCGGCCAAGTTATGGGAGCGTCTAAAACGGGCCAACGATAAAAGAGAAATATCGTTGGACATTTATTAGAAAAATGAAATTCTTTTTAAGTGTATAATTTTTTCTATTCCCATAAAATTTAGATTACAAGTACATTACTATATTACAAACCGTGTCTTCCAATCTTCCAATTCAATTCGTGTTTCAATTCAATTCAAAACCGTTTGAATACAATTTTTCCTATAATCACTTTTAAGTTTTCCTATTTTGAAACCGGACTTAGTATGATCGCTACTAAACTTGGACGTCCTATAATGCTTGATGCATATACGAGCACTATATGTCTCAAGTCGTGGGGGCGTCACAGCTATGCCCAGGTTCTTATTGAAGTATCGTCGAAAATCATTTGACACTATTGTCGTGGCTATTCCATTTCTAAATGGGTTGGGACACACAATGGAGACTATTGATGTTGAATTTGAGTGGAAACCCCCTCGGTGTGATACTTGTAAAATCTTTATGCATAATGATAATCAATGTCCAAAGGCTGCTAAGGTGGCTGGGCCGATTAAGGCCTCGGATGATAGGTTTGTGAAGGTTACATGCAAACACGAAAAAGGTAAACATCCTTCTAAACCTCAAAATATTTATGGTTTTTGGTTAACTAAACCAAAGTCTAATTACTATTGCCACCCTATTAGTAAACATGATGCTACATTGGACTCTAAAGTAAATGGTGAAACATCTACCTCATAACCTAAAGATAACAAGGAGACCGATATACCGAAACATAAGCAGAACAATAAGAAATCATCTCCTTTGGAAGAGGTCAATTTTGCCTCATTAAAAAATCCGTTTGCTTCCCTTAAGGATAAAGAATATATATTTAGAAATAATGATGAGACTTGGAGGAACACTAATGATATTGGAAGCTCAAAACATGACAGTGATAGTGAGGAAGTTAAAAATGTGTTTGTGAAGAATGCTACTTTTATGGGAGGAAAGATCAACACTAAGAAGGTGAAGGTTCCTCTCAAGAAGACTGGTATTTGAACGGATAAGAAAGCCGACTCTCCTAAACGAAACGTAGTTTTCTCTCATGAAACGAAAGCTCACTACTTTGATAAGGATGATATGGAATTTGATGACATGGGATATGCGGTCGAGGAAGTGGAGCATGAGAATGCTTATTGGTTTTCTTATGATTATTGACATTTCTTGTGGATCAAGTTATTTTGTTTCATAGGTTATATATGTCGCATGTGCATTGCGGTAGTTGTTTCATGAGGTTGACATGTCAATCTTATGTTGTTATGGTTTTAAGTACAAATGGTGCGTTCTTGTTTTCCTAGTAACAATGAGATGTATGATCTCACCTACATCCTTTGTACTTTAACATTTTTTGTGTAATATATTTTAACGAGGAAACTCTTTACTAATTTTTTAAGTTTTCAAGATTTTAAGAAATTGGATACGCTCATTATATGATACATGTTTGGCCCTTTTAAAATAAATGATATACTATTCGGCCCTCCAATATATTTATTGAAGTTATGTGTATGCCTTGGTTGACGTGACCACGGATTTCCAATTAAATGTGCATCAAATTATCCAAAGTTTGTTGCATATTGATGCTACAAATGAAAGATAAGTTGTACACACACATCAAATAGCAGACCACCTAGGCCCCAAATTATGATCTCGTTTATTGCACGAACCTAGCAAGAACAAAAAAATGTAACCAAAAAGGGCTCAAAACGTGCAACTTTTATTATGCTAATTTGGTGAACTTGTTTTTGATATAACATTATAACTAAATCATACCAAAATCGCTACTATGGATACAAGACTTCATTGATTCCCAAACGAATCAGCGGATGATTCATGATTGAGCAAGAACATCAAGAATCAGGCGTGAAAGGTAGGAAAAAAATGAATACAACGACTATACATTAAAATGTTAAAATCTAAACCGTTAAAAAACACAAAGGTATTGATTTGGATTCTTTGTTATGTCCGGTTTGTATGCAGACAGGAGAATCTACCGAGCACTTGTTTTATTCTTGCCCGGATTTGTGTCCTCTTTGGCATAGGATCGCTGTTTGGTGGGGGGTGACTACCCCAATGGAGATGACGTTCAAATCGATAGTTACTTGGGCTGATGATGTTGCTCTCAATGCTAAGTCCAAACAGGTTTTTGATGCGGTTATTTTGGTCGCTTTCTGGATTATATGGAGTTTTCGTAATAAGCTTATTTTTGGAACGATTAAGCCTCGCAAGGATGACATCTTTAAAGATATTCAATCTGTTTCTTATTTTTGGATTAGTAATAGACGCAAAAAATGTAAGATGCCATAGGATCGGTGGCTATACCTCCCTGACATGGCTTTTAGTTCTTTGTAAGTTTCTTCTAGCTTCTTGCTAGTTCTTAATATATCATTGTCGTTCAAAAAAAAACACAAAGAATAAATAAGTGGTTGACATGACACCATAAAAAGAATATAACTTTTTTTCCATTTTCTTTATACGAAGAGAATTGATTTGCACATTTTTACTTTTGATTGAGACACTCCAAGTACCGCATTAAACAGTTGTATCATATTTATATCCTGCTTTAAATACTTGTACAGTGAGTGCGCAAATAAAAAAGAGGAGTGTGCAAAATCACCTCCCTTATACAAACCAATGTTTTGAAACCCGGTTCGTCCCGGTTAGGTCAACCGGTTGAACCGGTTCCGATTAAAAAAGGGGTCAAATTAAATCGGATTTCATATTTTCAAAACCCGATTAGACCCGCCAGGTTTGAAGTAACCCGGGTCAACCCGGTTCTCGAAACCTGGCTGGGTTTTGGTTTTTTCATGTTTTTTACAAATAAAGCAAGTTTTTATATATATTTGCGACGTAATTTATTTGTTACATGTTATATTTGTTAGTAAATCGTTTTTATGCTCAATATAAAGTATATTCATGATTTATATATAGGGTTTTGCTAAACTCTGCCCATCAGGCAGATGTTAAGGTGTAGTTAATACACACAAACTGTCTTAATTAACAAGAAAATGCATTAAATACACATTAAATGAACTTATAATTTACTATAGATAAATGTGTATTTAATACATTTTCTGATTAATTAGAAAAATTTGTGTGTATTAACTACACATTAACCTCTGCCCGGTGGGCAGAGTTTAGCAAAACCCTTATATATACACATTTTTGTATCATTACAAATATTTTTATTATTATTTTTTTAAAGCCGGGTTGACTCGGTGGTCGAACCGATTGAACCGGTAACTCAGTGACCCGGTGACTCGACCGGGTCAATTAGTGACCCGGTTTTCAAAACATTGATACACACTATTTTTAAGACTTTTAAATGCTAATTCTCTAAGAGCACGGGGTATTGTGTTGAGCCGTGGGGAAAAAGTGGTGTCACATAATCACTTTTTCCCATAACACCAAAACACCCCATAACACCAAAATCACCCTCCCTGCTTAACACTAAAATTTTTGGTGTTATGGGGACCCCACTTTTCCCAGTTTTAAAAAAAATTATATATATAAATTTTTTTATTAAACTTAAAATTTATATTTCATTAATAAAAAAAACATTACATTAACTTAAAAAAGATACATAAAATTAAATAAAAAAACATAAACTTAAAGAAAAAACATAAACTTAAAAAAAACCTAAACTTAAATAAAATACGGCAACAATTTAAAAATTAAAATATGTCGCCCGGGTTTTTTCTTTCAAAGCCTCGATCTTCGCCGCGTCCTCCGGCGCCATCCCGGTAGTTTCGAAAGTAAGAATCTTCAAATCTTCGTTTCTTTTTTGAATTTCGCAAACCGCGAGTCTTGCCGCTAGCTCGGGATCCATTGATTCATTTTTCGCTTCACAGTCAATCAAAATTTGTTCTTGCATCAAATCGGTAACCCGGTTTTTGGACGAACTTGAAGTCGCGGATGAGCTTGCCGAGGAACGTTGACTTTTTGTCTTTCGTGGAGCCCCGGATGGACGCGGTATGGCGTCGTCCCCAAACATTTCGGGTTCATCTTCGGTCAATTGTCATCGGGTTCTTCGTGCTTGTGTCGACTCGGTGTTTTGCCACTTGTATTTATCTTTCAAAAAAAGCCACGCACTTCGATGTCGAAACTCGACATTATTTTTATCACGAAACAAAGTGAGCACTCGGGTATACAAATTGTCATCATTTTCGCCACTTAACGCGGTTGTTTGGTCGTAAATCGCGTTAAACTTGCCAACATCCTTATTCATCGGCGTCCACTTACCCGTCAACATATTTTTGTTTCGTTTCTTAAAACCGAGTTCTTCGGCACGCGTGTTATATACACCGAGAAATTTGATGACGACCTCTGGGGTTTCATCCTTCGATCTCAAAATGTTAACCCAAGTAAACCTAGAATAGTCATTAACTATGAATAATATGTATTTCTTCCCATTTATTGTTTGCACTCGCATTGGTCTACATAGGTCCATATGAAGGGTATTAAGAACTTCCAAGTTGGTGTTTTCAGTTTTGGGTGTGTGGGTATGCTTTTTGCTCTTACCTAGTTGACATGTTAAGCAGAGATGATCTTTCTCAAACTTCAATCTAGGTAAGCCTCTTACTAAATCCTTTCTTGCAAGGTCATTGATGGTACCGAAGTTCAAGTGGTTTAAACGACGATGCCATAACCATGATTTGTTCTTAGAGGCTTTGGACAATAAATAGATTGAGGAGGACTTCATCATGTCTTCAACCGAGATAGTGTACAAATCAGAACCACGAGAACCTTTAATTAATTCAACACCATATGTATCTCGAACATAACATGAATGCTTCCTGAATGCAACATCTAGATCAGAATCGCAAAATTTTTCGACATAAAAAAGATTGTGTCCCAGTCCTTCCACATAGTATACCCTAGAGATCACACTATCACCAATCACGTAATCTCCATAACCCATGATAGCACCAAAGTGGTCATTCCCGAATCTAACTGTCCTGATGAACTTTTTCACGAAATTCCTGAGCCGTGAGCGATCCCCCGTCATATGTTTTGAGCAGCCTGAATCCAAATACCAAAGGATGATCTGTACGACCTGCATTTGAAAACAGACGAAGATGGAGAGTTTAGAAAGTTGGATCCCTAATTTTGGTTGGGGTCCAGTTGGTTAGCATAAGCAATTGCCTTATTTTCAGGTGGAGTGGGAATGCTACCGGGAACTGCCTGGTACAATTAGTTTTTACATTGGTATCTAGTTAATGGTTTCTGAAATGTGTGACTTAATTTCCTAGTTATCACAGTTTTACTAGTACTAACGTTTTCTGTTTGCTTAGCAGGCACAACTTTGGATTTAGTGAGCCTAGTTAAGGGGCACTGTTCTCCTATAGTAAATGTCCTTCCCGTGGGCATCTATTGATAACCTACATTGGTAAGTATTTTGCGTGTTGGTTTTTAGATTGGCTTGACTTGCTTATGTTTCCAGACTTGCTGAACTTTACGCATAACATTTTTAATAGAGGAAGATGCATTCACAAAATTCAAATAATTAACCACACACATATCATGATTTGCCAAAATAAAGCATTTGTTACATGTGTTGCAAACAGAGCGAGAATTCGAATTAATTACAGTACGCTTAGAGCTAATACTAGAATCAACACGATTCGTGGTTTTCAAACTAGACTTATTGGTCCTAGGGTGTTCTTCTACTTTCTTCTTGTTGACACTCTTAGCCGGCAAGATCCTATTTTTCTTGGTATTGCTCCTAGGCTGTGATCCGCTAGCATCAGTGCAACTGTTTACTCCTGTAGAAGGAGGCACAGGGACATTAGTCTTCTGAATGTTTAGTTGCTCTACATGTTTGTGTGTGTTACTATTTGATGTTTCACATTGGTCCTCAAAAGTAACTTGCTTTTTCCTAGTTAAGGGGGTAGCAGCATGGTTTTTATCTCGTTGATTGAAGTCTTTCGGACAAGTGCCAATCACATATTCTAACAGTTCCTGAGAGTGTTTAGTGTAAAGGCAAGCAAATGCAAGTGAGCTATCTAATGGTCTTTCAACCTTAGCTTCCTTTACGATCTCGCGAAGGGTTTCCACACTTTCCTTAAGGTGTTTGAGATAATCTAGATGCACTTCCCTATTGTTCCTATTGTGAGGGGGAATTGGTTCAACATCTATCGCATACCTACCAGTGGCAAGAACTCTTGGTTTTACAGAATCCATAGTGATGCATTTCAGATTTTTATGTATTTGGGCTTTCAGATTCTCATTTTCAGTTAACAAGGCAGTTGTTTGTTCGATATGTTTGGCACGCGTGATCTTAATAGAATCATATAATTCCTTGTAATGCTGCTTAATTTTTGCATTCTCAGTCCTAAAAAGCTCATTTTGTTCTTGGAGAACTATGACTTTGTCAGTTAATTGAGTGATCTGAAAATCTAAGGCCCTGAAATCAAGAGTACGGTCGGTTTCACTACGGGTTTCATTTAATTGAGAGATTTGCATCCTCAATTTTTTTGATGGCGTTGTCTTTTCCTTGAATGGAAGCTTTCATTTTTTTGATTACAAAGACTGAGTCAAAATCAGGTGCATCTTAAGCGGGTGGAGATGTGTTGTTTCCAAAACTTTCTTTAAGGTTTTGATATTTTAACTGCAGATTTAAGTGATTTACCTCAAGATTGGAAAAACGTTTTACTAATTCAGTATGATCATCCTTTTGAACCTTATCAAGTAATTTAGAAAGCTCGGCTTCAAGTTCCAGACAACGTGCTTGAACAACAGTGTAGGCAGCATGCATTTCAGTAAATCTAGATACAGTAAGCTCAGAATTCGTTGCAATATAAAACACTTCTTTGGACAAGCAATCGGCAATTAAATTATCATTAGCAATGAGGAGATTTTTCTGCTCAATCTCATCATGCTTCCTATTTACAACATTTTGGTCAACCTCAGCTTCCAACTCTTTAAAAATTTCTTTAATTTCTTTAATTTCTTTAGTTAGAGCCTTTTGAATACCCTCAAAATGTTCTTTAAGTGTTTTGAAAAATGGAATGACGTAGGTGAGATAACATTCCTTGGTTTGTTCAAAACCCCTTTCCCCTTCAGTGAGCCCCATTGGTGTAATTCTCTTTTTACAGGTTTTTTCAAATTCTGAAAAAAGTTGTATAAGTGCAAAAATATTAATTTTCACTTGACTTTTTGTTGGAAGCACCCTGGGGGAATCAAAATTCTGTATTTTATTTTATTCTTTAAAAAATATTATCGCATATTATCCAATAATATCACATGCATGCAAAACAAAACACAATCACAATTATGCATAGCCTAAACCGATGATAAAAACTTATGTCTGATCTCACAAGCAAACACTGAATCAAGAAGTCAATCTAAGGACAAAATTAATCAATGCCCAGCGAAGCTCCAACTTGTATCAAGATCACGTGATGATCAATTCAGTTTTTGTTAAAAAAAACTTTAGTGCCTTCAGCAGCTAAAAACTCGATCAAGAAAATTGTTAAAAATGTTCATATCATAATAAATAATTATATGGCTAGAAATACGTGAGTCTATGGTTCACACACGTATACACAGAGGTATCATTATTTATGATATATTTAATATAGTTATAGTAGTTATATGATATATATTAGTTAAGTATCTTACATTCTGACTAACGAGCGTTGATTAATGTGTTAGATAAATTAACTAACGAAAGGGCCGCTATTTAACAAGTGATGCACTTGTTACATGGACTAGACCAATAACTAATATGGGAAGCCCATATTAGCGTATATGGCCGACCATAGAGGAAAGAACAAGAAGGGAAAACACTTGGGTACTAAGTGTAATTAACCAAGAGTTATTATGAGATTATGAATATCATAATTTCAGGACCTGGAAAATAATTCTCTCATTCCTTCCTTTCTTCCTCCTCTCTAAAAGTCACAACTCAAAATACATACCCTCTTAGGGTTTTGGATTTGATAATCTAACTTGACAAAAAGATTGTGCAAGCTTAGGTTGTTAGATACAAGGAACTAGCATTCAGTGATACACGAGGACGTGCAATGTAGATACACATAGAGGAAACCTACTTTCATTGCTCTAGGAGTTTCATGGGTTTCGTATGGATTCAAAGGGGAGTCCAAGATCATTATTAAGCTCAGTTATAATCAACCGATCACGCGACAAGAGGTATAATACTTGTTATTATTTGATTAATTATATGCATCATATAAAGAATTTAAGGTGTTTTCTCTCCCCTAGGGGAAAGAAAAACCATTTTCCAACCGCCACATAGAAAGCCAAAAACTACTTTTCTGATCATATCTAAACAATCCATTCATGTTTTAATCCTTTATTCGACCAGTTTATGATTTGATTAGGGTTTTAACATCTAGGGTTTCATTTTTCTTTTTTGTTTTGGGGGTTTCTAGGTGTGGATCTCCTATTCATCTTCTTATCTGATCGAAACCCTTATACTTTTTCATGTTCGTGTTTTTGATCTTGGGTAATCTTATTCCTTTTAACGTTTTCGTTATTGGGTGTTGATTATTCAGGGTTTGAATACGATTATTTTATTAGGGTTTTGATTTTTGTATGTTGCGAACCTTGGATCTTTTTTATATAGGGTTTGTGGTTTGTTGATGAACGATATGGTTTTCCATTCGGTTTATCTTATGTGTGTTTATATCATGGCTCATCTGTGTTCGATCTGAGATCTGAGTTCGTGATGACGGCTGGGTTTTGGAACCCTAACGTTAGGGTTTGTTACCTTGTGATCCAAACACTGTGCGTGCCTTTGGTTATCTGGTTGAGGCAACTCCTTTAACCCTATTCTTGTTTGATCGACATATCTGTTTAGGGTTTGTTTTTGATCGAACAAATTTAGGGTTTCTTAGTTTAGGGTGTTGCTTTGCGGTGTGTTGGTCTGTTACTGATCCATTGGTTGTGGTAAATAGAGGCTAATAGTGGAACCTGACTTGGGATTGGGTTCAATGGTGCGCTTTAAAACCCTAGTCTGTTATGGTTTTTGTTGCTTTTAAATCCCGATATGATTAGATGGTGGTTTGTGTATGGAACTAGGGTTTTGGACAGTTCGTCATGTGTTTGAGTAACGATGGTCGATGTTTGTTGATGGAGGGTTCGTTGTTTTCTGCATTTGCTGGACGAATGATGAACTCTGATGGGATGATTGTGGAAGAATGATGAACAGCTTGTCATGTGTTTCGATTATAGCAATTAATGCTGCTGATGTATTCTTTTAGAACAAAAACATGTGGCATGTTCATGTTTTATACCGCGACTGCTGAACCTGCAAGTTTAACATGCAGTCTTAGGCTGGGTTAATCTAGTACTATTAGTTGTATGGTGAAGAAGCTGCCATGTTCATGGCTGGAGGAGCAATCATGGTGATGTTTGCTGGTAATGGTTATTCATGTTTTGGTTTTAAAAGTCTGAGTTCTTTGCTCTATTGTTTCGTTTGATGTCAATGGAGGAGGATATTTTTATGTTTGGATTGCTGTAGTGGATGCAACTAGGGTCGTTTATGATGTTGAGGAGGTCGTTGAGTCCTCCAGTTTCTAATGTCGATGCTAATGTACCTACATCTAATGTTTGATTTAGTTCCAGTGTTGTTGTTTTTATACCACAACATTTGGAGGGCAATGGGTACATCTACCAGGCATGGTTCGTTTCTATGGGCATGGTGAATACCATTAAACGTCAATTGTGGTGTTTTTCTTTTGAATGAAGAAGATTTGGTTGTTATAGGCGGATACGAGGCTAGACTAGTCATTCAGGGCTTTAGACAAAAGTCAGAGATAGACTACTTTGATACTTATGCTCCAGTGGCACGTATCAGTATCATAAGACTGCTAATTGCTATGGCATCTATTCACAATCTGATTATTCATCAGATGGATGTGAAGACAGCATTCTTGAATGGTAAATTGGATGAGGAGGTCTATATGAATCAACCTCGGAGCTTCATCATGCTTGGCAATGAAAACAAGATGTGTAAACTGATTAAGTCTTTATTTAGACTGAAGCAGACACCTAAGCAATGGCATCAAAAGTTTAATGAAGTGGTTTTGTCTAGTGGTTATTTACTTAACCAAGCTAACAAATGTGTGTATAACAAATTTGATGAATCTGGTAAAGAGTCATCATTTGTCTATATGCTGATGACATGATGATCTTTGGCACTGACTAAGTTTAGGTTGACATGACAAATGAATTATTGTCATCTAAGTTCACCATAAAGGACATGGGGGAGACTGATGTTATCCTTGACATAAGGATTAAACATGAAAGTAATGAAATAGCAATTTCTCAGTCTCGTTATATTGAGAAAATACTGAAGAAATTCAATTACTTTGATTGCACTCTAGTGAGTATTCTTATGGATACAAGTGAGAAGCTGATGCCTAATACTGGTCAGGCTGTATCTCAACTTGAGTATTCTATGTGACGAGGTGTCATTTTATACGCTTTTTAGGGGTCATTTAACCCCCTAAATCATGTTATTATGCCCAAATTATGTACTTAAACGTTTGTTTTTACGTTTTTAGCACTTAGATAGCTTTTGGAGGAAATACACGTGACTTGGGCTCAATTGGAGAAGAAACGGACAAGACTACGACTCTACACCAACTCTTTTGAAGGGAATTCCATACAGTAGTTGGAGATGGTGTCGCCAAACCTTGCGATGGCGTCGGAGCATGCAAGCGACGGTGTCAGAATGTAACCGCCACAAAAGAAACCCTAGAAGATTCGGCGAAGCGATGGCGTCAGGAATGACTTTTTTTCTATATATTCCCGCAGTTTTTAGGTGTGAAACTTTTGGGAACCGAACCCTAATATTAAAATATGTTTTTAGCTGCATCTTAGGCCATTTTTAGGGTGTTAAAAACCTTTGTATCAGCCTTGACTTCATGTTTTAATCAAGTGAGATCTTTTATTTTTTATCATTCAATATGTTTATGTGTTGCATGATTAGTTATTGTTCTTCACTTTCTTTTAACATGTTAGACTAGATCCTTTTTGTATTTACTTATGATTGCATGAAACTTAGTTTGCAGATCATTTTAATGTTGCTTCTTGTGATGGATGTGCGCGTTAGACTTTAAAAAACTAGCCATAAGACATTAAATTGGCATAGACGTCTAGGGAAACGCGAGTGTATAGAAAGGATACCATCGGGAACAGTCTTCATACTACCTTACCCCTAATATGGTTGATCCCTCTTAAGTGTTTTAATTGCATGTGATATACTCTTAGGGGCCTTATAATAGTCTTCATACTACCTTACTTGTGCGTTGCCTTAACGGAATATTACATAGACGACGGGTTCGTGTAATTCGTTCATGACTTAGGAAATACTTACACAAATCATCACAAGAGTGACAAGGCAACATAATTAGGAGAAGCAAATAAGGAGTAATGCATGAATAAGTAAATACATTTGTTTTTCATATAAGTTATCACCAAAATAGTTTAGATTTATTTTGTTATTATTAGTTTAATTAATTAAAACCGAAACCAACCTCTCAACCAATGATATTTACCTGTTTTTATAAAAATATAAAAATACAAAAAGAATCTTCTCTCAACCCCTTAGATCTCTGTTAGATTCTGTTCGAGCAATCTCAACATATTCTCCTAGAAAACGATAACAACTTCAAAGTCTTACCTTACTACACAACAACGGTTAGGTGCTCTGCCTAGGGAGTTGTAAAACTCTTTGCGAGTTTACAAGGCTCACATCACTATGACAGGTTTGAACATTAAATGTTTGTAATAATTTTGACATATTCAAATGGCAAGTTTGACTGCATTAAATGACCACATTTAATTTGGTCATGTAACAAATAATTACTACAATTATGAAGGCTAATTATGAAAGAGATTAATGGGCTCATTAACCTCTCATAATTTCTATCGACTAGGTTTTGAGTACATCCCCTATAAATAGGGATCACGATTGCATGAAAAAACATATAGAAAACATAAATACTTAGAAGCGAAGGGTTCTTGATTTGTGCCTAAAACAATAACAAACATTTGGTTTTATCCCAAGGAGGTATTCGTGTAACCCAGACATATGGTCGAATAATCTTCTTTGAAAAGTAATTACACGGCTTCAAGTGATATCCGGTAATCACAACCGGCATGTTTTCCTTGTTTTCTACAAAACACTTTGTGAAAATAAAAGTGTTTTCCCTCAACTAAACGCATGATTAGGGTTTGTGTTTAGGTTCGACGCAAGACAAGAGGAGGGAGAATTGAGAGAAAAGCTTCTAAGAAAGATGGAAAGATTTATATGAAAATCTCCAAATACTGCCTTGTCTAAAAATATTCTTTCAGAACAAAGAATCGTCGTTACAATTAATTATACATATCCAATAATAATAGAAAACATTAAAACAACAATATAACGTGTTAGGAAGAATATAAATAAACAAATGTGGGCACCCTCAATTCATCCAACATCTTCGCCGTCCATTTCCACATGCATGATGTTCCCATTATATTCATGTATTTGCCACCTCTTTCTCTTTGGCATTTTACAAACATTCATCTCTTAAAACTCTCTATAATCTCATACCAAAAGTTCATATTCCCATATGGAAATTAGGAACATGGAAATGCCATGCAAGATTCGAAAACGACGCTTTCCGACGACGGGTTCCTCTTCGTCGTTTGCTAATAATAGTTTGGCTGATCAGTTTTTGGTCGAAAAAAGTGGTTCACCAGGGAAATGTGAGAAACCTGGAGGTGATGATCGAGTCGTCGAAGTGAGTATGAATGTGGGTCGATCTAGAAACATGAGTCGAAGCTCTCCTAGTCGTGGTTTGGCTAATGAGGTCAACTTCAATTCCTAGCTTCTTTATTAATCCGTGTATATTTATAGTAATATTTTTACACATGTCTTTCCATAGTTGTATATATAAGATTTGAAGTAATCACAAGTAATAAGGGTTTATATCCAAACATGTGCTGTTTTTATAAGTATAAGCTAGCAAACTATTATAATAATCGTAGCTACAACTAAGAAGACTACTGATGAAAAGGTGAAAATGCACATAACTAATGCTAGAACACATTGTTTAAATAACATACCTACTATCAAACGAGTTACATATGTTAGCACAAGGTGTGATAACACAATTTGGTGAAAAATGTTAAGAATACGAGAAAGATGTAGGTTTCATGTCATGATTCTGTTAAAATGTACTACGTACTATTTTTTTTTAAAACTATATATCCATTTATAACAAGTCAAGTTGGGTTTGATAAGAAAATATAAAATTTTTATAGACGGAAATTTTTGATAAACTGAATTACTGAAACACATAAAAGGTGGTAACTTCTGACATGTTTGACATTTTCGATATTATTCATATATCCATTAATTTTGTAGCTGTTTTTTTTTATTTTTTATTTTTGTCCTCTATAACAAGTTTTGAAAAGTCACTTTTTATGCGATAATTGTAAATCACCGTATATATTTGACCATATATTTGAAATGTTAGGTAATGAACCAACACCGCAGGCATGCTTCTAGTTCTAGCTTTATGGGGAAAGATAAAAGCTTTGAGGGAATGGCCTTGACTTGCGATGTAAAGCAAATCGAGGTACTGCTTTGCTTTTATTTTCTTATGTTCAACTTAAATGTTTATATGTTCCGAAAATATACTACAAAATGGAAGTTAAAATGATCCTTCTGATAGTACGTAATTACAGTGACGGGATTAGGGGTCTCAAAATGTTCAAATTAAAACGCTAATTTTCTAGAAAATAAAATCCCGAATTCTATGAAACACGCGGAATTTTGTTTATGTTACTCTATCAGTAGATGAAAGTATATTGCATTTTTTTTACAACTCAGTTGTGTTGAAATCACATTTTTTTTCTCATTAGTTTTCTTTTTACTACAACTCAAAAAAACAATCGGTCATGCAAGCCTGGTTCCGCCACTGCTTGCTTATTTCCATTGCGTGAAATACCTACTATTTATGTTTATCATTAAAAAAAAAGTAGAAATGCTATATCTAATCTAATATTTATATGAAATAATTGAAACTGATTTCTTTCTGAGGATATTTTACACATAATATGGCTAGTGATTTTTATAAAATAAATAGAGGATCTTTATTTATTTTTGACGCTGGATTATTAGCTATTTTATGTTTTTGCACATACCCCTTGTCCTATAAGTCAGAAAGACAGCAAGTAATGGGGTCACATATAATGTATTTTTCTTTGTCAAATATTCAAATGCTTAAATTTATCATATAAAAGACATTAGGCGTAAATTTGATGGAATAAGAAAGAAATAAACTTCAACTGCAATATCAGATAACCATGACTATAATAATCGGGGTGGAAACGAGCCGAGCCGCTTGTGAAAAGCTCGAAATCGGATCGGTATAAAGCTCGAACAAACCAAGCATAATCGTGCTCGAGCCCGAGCTCAAGCCTAAGTTTGGGCTCATTTAATAATCGAGCTCGTGCCCAAGCTCTATACAAAAAAATCGAGTAGGCTCACGAGCCTAAACGAGCCCTAAAAATATAAACGTATATATATTATCTATGAGCCGAGCTACATTTGAAGTTTTGTTTTCTTCAAAACATCATATATATAAGTCGAGCCTGAGCCGAGCTCGAGCTTGTGAAATTTTATACGAGCCGAGCTCGAGCTCAATATATGAGGCTCGAAATGAGCTCGAGCTTTAGCAGGCTCGGGCTCAGCTCGGCTTGTTTCCACCCTATTAATAACCTCTCGAAAAAGAGAAGTTTTACTGCTTTGAGTCTGTATGATATCGTGTTCAAACCTTGTAGAAAAAGAGAAGTTTTACCGTTTTAAGTATGTATGATATCATGTTTAGATCTTGTAGATTTTTTTTTGAACATCTATTTTATTGAAAATAAACTAGCAAGAAGCTAGCAACTACAAAGAAATAAGATGCGGATTTTTAAGCCAATCGTTCCAAGCAAACGACGCTTTACATCTATACCGACACCAATTATAAGACTTGCACACTACATCATCAAAAAACAACGCCTTCGCTGGAGCCTTAGCCTCGAAAATAGTCTTGTTACGAAACGTCCATAGGTGCCACCACATTACGTAAAACACTCCTTCGAGCATCATTTTATTCTTATACGGTAAACGCAAATTCACCAACCAAGCCAACCAACCATCGTATGATTCGAACTCCATATAAGGAACATCCCACCAGCAAGTGATAAGGCGAACAACTTGTCTGACCATGCAACACGAGAAGAACAAATGGCTAGACGTCTCCGCCCCCTTATCACAAATAGCACACATGATAGAATCAATATAAATACCTCGACGAGATATGTTAAACTATTATAAACTATTATTCGCACAAACCTAACCAAACTTTAATTACTAAGGGACTAATATTATTAGGTTAAGTTCAAAATAAAATAAAATGACGCAACTCTAAATTAGTAGGCTAGCTTACAACTGTCATATAACAATACAAATAATACATGCATTATTTCGACAACTATGTCTCCTAAGGTTGGGTCAGCCTCCACATATAATTAAGTTCGGCCCATCACATTTAATTACATGTACTTAAGTGACTCCTATAATGCAATCAATAATTAAATCACATTTTTGCATCTTGCATCATATCAATTGATGTTCGAATAAACGAGTTTTGTGAAAATAGTTTCATGTTGCAATCAATATAATTGTTTGAAAGCTAGTTTACATGTGTACCACATTGTTAAAAACGACTGATCTTTCGATATGTTTTTCTTACACGAAACATTGTGTCCATCTCTCTAACTTGAGTACGACAATACGTTCTACCAACTGCCAGGTTGTGCTCGTACGAATGCTCTAATAGTACGAAACTGAAAGTGAAATGTTTTTACGATCACCTACAAATACTGATTGTCGTGTTGTATTATATCAGGGAAAACCTCGACATTGTGGCGAGATAGAAGTCAAGGCCAAGAACCACGAAAGTGAAATGCTAAAGCCGACGCATGGCTTGGAGGAAATTAAGCATTCGCTCACAGTGTCAAAAGAATTACTCAAGCTCTTAACTCATGTTTGGACCGCAGACACCAACCATGAGCATCAACATCCAACGGGCATGTCCCTCGCCTCAACGTTAAATCACGAGCTCAACAAGGCCCGGTCTTACGTCAACAAGTTACTCCAAGAACAACGAGCTGAAAACACATTAACTTGTGAATCCAAAGAGCAAGACAAGATACGTGTTGCAGTAAAGACCGTATCACGAGAATTAGAGACTGAAAGGAAGCTAAGACGCCAAACTGAAAGAATGAACAAGAAATTAGGCCGAGAATTAGCAAGCACAAAGGCCTCTTTAGCGAAAGCAATAAAAAAGGCTGAATCAGAGAAGCAAGCAACAGAAATGTTGGAGCAATTATGTGAAAAGATGGCACATAATATTGAGGAAGATAGAGTCGAGCTTGAAGAACTGAAGAAAGAATCTGAAAAAGTTCGTGAAGAATTGGATGAAGAGAGGGAAATGCTTCGTGTTGCTGATCTGTTACGCGAGGAACGAGTTCAAATGAAGCTCACAGATGCTAAATATGAGTATGAGGATAAACATAAACAACTGGATGTTTTAGTACAGGACCTTGAGGAGCTTTTGGAAGATGAGAATGGCATAGAGCATTTGAAAAGAACGCCTAAAGTTTTATCATGGTATCAAAGCACGGTAAAAAACAAGGGAAGTGACGAAAACGCCAACATAGAGGACACTATACACTCGTTATGGTACGAGAACAAGATTAGCATGGGTAATATGGCAAATGACGGAAATGCTCTGGAAGAGGAAATTAGTGGATTATCATGGTTTGAAAATAACAAGGGCGAAGTTATAAGCAGTGATATTACAAACTTGCAAAATGAGGCAATCGGTCGCCACTCTGATTGCATCGAGTTGGAATTTGGACTAGATATGAAAAACGAGAGTGAAGACTTAAACGAGTGTTCGGAAGAGAGGGTCTTAGGGTTCTCATGTTCATCTACACTGAAAGAGTATGAAGATGAAATGGAGAGGTACAAAATGATTAAAGACCTAAGAGATCGTATAGTATCTGGTTCCAACCTTTCTCGAGATACTCTTGATTTCGGATCTTATATGTAAAATGTTCATCGAGTTATGGTCCTTAAACGAGTGTAAAATAAGCTACTTGACTTGCAAAGTGTTACCATATCGTCTTGGATACAGTTCGAGTCAAGTAGTTGATGGTAATTTGATGTAAACATTAAATGTATACTTTGTTGATATAATACATATACGAATTAAATTGTTGCAAGGCTGATCATATCATGAACAGAAAAATCAAGGGTGGCTCGTCAAATTCATGTACGACAAGAACAATAATCGACAGTTTGGTAACATGGTGGGATGCAAGAAAACAAGAGTAGCAAGCCAAATACATAAAGTACTATAATGATACATTGATCCTAGCTTGACAGATATTTCTAAGATGCTTCAGTCTTTTCGGATGTGAAAGTTACTGGGGTCGCTGGTTCATCCTTCACAATAAGGCTAAGCACTTCCGGTCTTGCATAATGTCCAACCACGTCAAAATCAAACTTTGCCCGTGCAATATCCCCAAGATCTACAATAATTTAATCAGTGTCAAAATATCTGATAACCACAAGATATGATAGACATACATATGCAGGTCCACATGCGTTTATTTATTTAAAAAAAATCGTGAGTTCCATAACAAGCAACTTGCTTATTAAAATGTCCTAATTTGGTAATTAGTCTTTTATGTTCTAGCTGGGTAATTATACTCTCTTATGTCGCGGCTCAACCTTCTCGGAGGCCTAAAGCAAAACTTTAAAACAGGGCCTTTTTATCAAAGTTATTTTTATCAAAGTTATTTTTCGAAAATCGATATATAAAATTACTTTTTAACTTTTTTTATGTGAAATCATTGATTTGTCTCTCGAAATTAATATATTATAATATTTCATACGTAATTGATAAATGAGAAAATAAATCTAATCTTTTGGTGACACTTTTGATCGTAAATAACTTTAAATTAACTTTAGTCTTGAAATTTCTCATGAAGAAACTGTTTCGAAATGGTTAACATTATTCTATATGCCATATCAGTATTGTAAGAGCTTAGATTTATAATTTGACTGTGTATATCAATCGATATAGCAATTTTCACATATATAAGTACTCTCAAAACTTTTTGTTTCAAAAATAAATATATACCTTTAATATCCAAACGATTTTTATTATATGGGTTAAAAAACTTTTAAAGTTCATACAACTAATTTTTTAGCTTCTTATCATCTAGGGATTTCAAATTCTGAATGCTAAATAATAAAGTAAAGACGCATTCATACAATCTAAATTGGTCAAATTTACTATCTAAAGCGTCTTCGCCGGTTTTTATTCGTGCCAACATCATCATCGTCATATTTTTCTATTTCTACAAAGAACTCGTTTTTTCTTTCAATTTTTCCTTCTACATTCTTTTTTTTACCAATTTCTTTGGCGAAAAATAAAACATCCTTAAAAGCAACTTTTTCATTGAAGAATCATACATGAGTAGATGAGAGAAAACTAGAGATTGAAAATATATTTGTGGGTGTGAAAAAATAAAACTCGATTTATTAATGTAAATGGTTTAATGTTTGTTATCATAGGGCTTAATTAATTTAACCTTTACTAATCTTTCTTGCAAAAATGAGTTTTTTATATACCTGATGTATTTGGGCTTAAATTTCTACAACACGTAGGGTTGAAAAATGAAAAGTAGAAACATAAGAAGCCCAAAATTTTGATTATTTAACATTTATTAGTCAATTGGGGCCTTTAATAATCGAATCTTTTTTCATGACGGCAAAAAGCACGTGACTCACTTTAAATGTATACAAGGTTCTAAAAAATCCGGGGCCTTAAAAATGGAGGCCTAAAGCCTAGCTTTACTTGCCTTACCTTGAGCCAAGGCCCTCTAGCTTGACAATTAAAGTTACGACAATAGCAATATTAAAAGTTTCCCACCTGCTCCTCTATTGGTACATAGTTTTTTTCACACATAACCACCCAACTAACCCGTTTGAAAACGTTCAGGTAGCAAACATACGAAATATAATTAACCAGATTCAACCATTCTCAAAAGTACATCACTAATCTATATCGATACTACATATAAAGTAAAATACATTAGCTTAAAACTTAAAGATGAAGTAGGACTAAAATGCCAACCTATAATAAGACGCTGACGGCAATCTATTATTTATTTAGATGCTTAATTATAATTTAAACCACTAACTTCTTCACTATCACTTACTCGAGACCGATATATACGTTTGACTGTTGGTCCGAGGTTATGTATGATTAATATAAAGTTACAAAAGTGGATGTGTTATTGTTTCAGAATACATACGTTCACGAATTAAGCTGTTTTTTGATACAGTTAGTAGAATATGTTTTTAAGTTTAATAGGATCTCACTATAAGAGTGCACAATTATGGATGTATTGAAACTTTAAAAACCACGATTCTACTAAACTTAAAACACTATTGGCTTAAAAACAATATTCAGAGGAAGACAATGTTTTAAAAGGTGTTTTAATGGTGTCCGTGAGATGATTTCAGTAACTAGGAGGAAGACAAATTTTACTTTGAAATATTTACATGGCCATTGCTTAAAGATTGTTTCTTGATTCCGAGTTATCTCACACATATAAAGTCCAGGGTATCACTAGATACTTTTGTAAGGTTTCAAGACGTTTTTTATATAAAGCTTATTATGTTTAAAGAAAACATTAGTATAATGAGTTTGGACCGTAATCAAATGCATTGAGTCATATTTTTAGTAAAACCAACCTTTTTGCAAGTGATTAGACTTCTAATGTAGTTTGCTATTCGTTGAGTTTCATAGTTAAAGGAGAAGGGTTCCAGTTTATAATAATAGATGGTTATGAAAATGTTGGTGATCTTTAGAGTCAATAACTATTTTACATGTGTTAAATGCGATTAACTAGAGAGACCGATGAGAAATTCATATTCGCTCGGATAACGAGTTAGTGGAAGTGTGAGTGCACACACGTGAGCTATTATGAACCGACCATGTAGACAAAGATGCAGGGGGTCAAAGGGGCAGAGCCCTTGCTCTGGTGTCCGCGCCACGGGTACGATGGGGGCATAAAAAGAAGCCCCAAACCTAAACGGTTTTTCATAAATCGGTATTAAGGAATTACCTTAATTTCCCGCCAAAACCCAACCAACATGTCTGTTGGTGAAAAGGTGTGACTGTTCGGGTTTAACCGAATTTAACTACCTTAACCGCAAGTAACTGTCATAATAATCATCTGTTATAAACAGATTCATTGTCTCTTTGAAACATACGAAAATTCATACAATTCCTCTTTGGACTTGCTTTGATCTCTTGTGCCTAGAATCAAAGTGTTATTGAATTATCCCGATAAGGATTTCGTGATACCCAGGCACCAATAGGGTCGAAATACTTTATACGGAAAGTGAACTCAACACGATTCAAGCAAGATATCCAAGATTATCATCACACACCCTAACCCGATTTCTAACATAAAAGTGTATCATGTAATAAGACTCGGCCAATCAACTAAGCTCCTATGTGGAGATTATAATAACATCGTTGCACGAAGTCTTAGTATGTGCGTTGTTGTATCAGGCCTTGATTAGCAAGAGTAACAGCTTGTCAAAAGGGTGAGTTTAATGATATTTTTCCCAAACTAGGATACATGCATAGTATTGTGTAAATATGTGTTTTTACATGTGTAGTCACTCATACCTTTGAAAGTTCAGTATGTTATTTGATGCTAGAATTGTCAATCATGATATGTCCGTCTAGTAATTCAGCAGGTTGTAAAGTAAATCAACATGTCGTTTAGTAATTCGACAGCGTACAGTTATGTGCAAGTTATTATTTTATAGTATATCAAAACGGCATGATTTTATTGTTGAGTGCAATATTTTGTATATAGTTAAACCATGAACTCACCAACGTAATAGATCACAGAAAAAGATACGGCCACAAGCTCAAAAGCAAAAGGAAAGGTTTAAAATATGTTGGCTGTTTAGTTTATTTGCAAGCTTTGTTTAGTTATGTTTGTTGCATTGGACAAATTTGCTTTTAGTCAGACTATGTTGCAAAGTTTTTAAGACTTCTGCTGTTTAGTTGACACGAATGCGTAAGTGACATTGGTTTATTTAAGTATTTTCCCTTTCAGTCATGCTCTGGGATTTTGGGGTGTGACTACTATAAACGAATTTCATTGACTAAGATAAGAATCCTAATGCCAGTATAATTTTATGCACCTTAGTAAGTTAACCGAGGAAACATTTTGAGTAAAAGGAAAGGGTGGCATACCTAAATCGGCTGTAATAAGACCTTCACCTTCATAATTGGGTCCTGCAAGAACGGTCCCTGAAGGTGAAATAATGACGCTACCACCACCGCAGACAATAGATTCTGGTGTGAGATCTTCATCAGTTCCAGTAAAAACATATTCTGGAGGAGGAGGGTAATCTTTTCTTCGACAAAATTGGTTTGCTGATAAAACGAAGCATCCACCCTCCAAGGCTATATGGGTCATCGATGCTTGCCAAACTTCCCTAGAATCAGCAGTTGGTGCACAATATATTTCAATTCCTGTTGACACATAATCAAAACAGATTAGTAATAATACAGCATGTGCGTGTGTGATTCAAATAATATCTTATTTGTCAGACGGCTAAAAACAAAGCTTAAAAAAGTAACAAGTCAAATAGGCCGAAAGTTGTCCAAAACGTATTTTTAATGTATAATCCTCCTGATTCATCTGAAATAATAAAATTACTGTAATCCTATTCTACACACATCTTATACCCAAAAAAATGGGCTGAAAGAGTTTCAGGTCAACTCAACCCGATAAGTATCGACACGCATCAAAAGTACTTGTCTTAACCAACGCGTTTTAACCCGTTACCCAACCCGTCCC
This sequence comes from Tanacetum coccineum, assembly GCA_026074375.1. NCBI lineage: Eukaryota > Viridiplantae > Streptophyta > Magnoliopsida > Asterales > Asteraceae > Tanacetum > Tanacetum coccineum. Next base: position 38,061 of record BQNB010007249.1, on the reverse strand, counting down.
ACTTGCTTATTTTCTATTAAGCAGTATTTTGGATGTAGAGCGGACCTTTAGCATACATTGCTGTCCTTAGTAGTGGCATTTTATTCTCCCAACAAATGGCAGCACCAATTTTCCCAATTGAAGTATCAAAAACGGGTATATGTGACCCATCACCAAAGCCCCATATTATGCGCTCCAATGCCGTAGGCATAAGCTTCCTGTGCTTACCAAGGTAGCATCCTTGATTATCGAAAAACAGAACCGTGCAGTAAAGAGTATATCCATCTCTTTCAATAACTCCCATAACCAAAAATACTTTATATTTTCCAGCCATTGCAGCCAATCGATCAACTTCAGGACCTGCATTTATCACCACGATTTCAGACAAACTCTATGCTTATACACATGTCAATTACAAGTGGCAATTTTGACCCATTTACTAAAAAATGGGTCTTTTAGGGTTAAATCTATCTCTATCTGGCCCGATGAGTAAAAATTTAGCTTAAAAGGAAAGTCAAATGCGTCGAGACTCGAAAGTATCCTAAAGTGTGTTATTAAAGGCATAAAACAGTATCATTTAAGAAACTAGATTATTATTACAATAATTTTATAGTCTTATATAAATGTAATTATATTTAACATACTAATTATTTTATAAAAATTAAATTCTGGACAAAGAGTGTTGGGGTCAACCCAACCTGGCACATACTAATTTTACCCATTTTGACCCATGAAGAAGCCTGAACCGCAAAACTTTCACCTCAACATGAATTCCTCACAATAAAGACACGACATCATAGAATTGATATACTATCAACAAATAAATGATTTTACCAGGTACATTGATGGCTGCAGCATGGTACTTCCGAAAATCCTCTTTACCCTTGAGTGTACGGTTACCGATGGTCACACCAAAATTTGACCCGCGCGGATACCCACCCACAAATGCTTCTGGAAAGACAACCAACTGGGATCCGAATGAGGCTGCTTCAGCTAACAATCTCTCAGCCTTATCTGAAAACATAGATATATAACAAGTTAGAAACACAAGTGACGTTACTACTCTTAATATCAGATTACATTAAAATGAATGTCCATTACTAACATTGTCCCCAAAATATCAATACCTAATCACAAAAGAAAATACTGAGTGTTCGGATTAGTGTTATGGAAGTTGGATCTGATTATATGATTATTTAGGTGTCAAATAATCAGTTGCGGATAAAGGGTAAACTAAATTCCTATATACGCATCCTAATTCAAGAAAAAATTTACTCTCATGTTACAAAATGAGTCTTTAGTTTCCACAAATGATGTCCTTTTTTTGTCATTTAACTTATAATTCCTTAAAGATAAGAATATTCCAAACACTTAAACATACGTATCTAACTATGACAACTTCAGAAGCATCTACAAACACAAATTCTACTGCTTGCTTCTATTAAAGTTGATTATCTTTCTTTGAGCCTATGGTAACTATTGCAACAATGCATCACCCTGTATTCTTACTAGTAAGAAAGTTGGCACATGCAACTGCCTATGAATGTTGTAACTCTTGAAACAGGAAACTATTAGTCACCTGACCTTCAAATGAAAGTTTGACATTGCTTAACAGATTGTGGGGTGTTTGGATTTCCATCTAGAAATTGACAATCTTAATATTAGTTGATATTGTTAATAACTTGGCTTCAAACTAGCAGGCTAGCTACATAATAACTGATTATCAAAACACTTCCAAACACTTTTACCTGCATCCCAATTTATCACAGCTTGATCCAACTCTATGCAAAATCATATCAAGAATGCTAAAAATCCTAAGGGATCAGGCCAAAACATGGTACACATACAATTAATAGCACCCAAGCAAGAACTGATTGGTAGCAAAGTAAGTAAGACAAACCAAGAGTAGCAGGGGTATCATAAAAGATGGTGGAGGCCTGGACAACAGTGGCTCGAACCGTCGAACCAGAAGTGTCACCCATGTCAACTTCTGTGATCACAACACCATCAGTCTCGGTTGGTGTGACTTGCGCCATTGCTTTTCTTCCGCTCTTCTATGTCTCAGCACTAATATAGTAAGTATTTCTAGATTAAGAAGCTACATACATATTTCAAAAGAAATCTGCATAAACTTATCAAAGCAACACTTTTTATCACAACATAAACTCTTTAACACCACTTAGAGGAATACTTTTCAAGAAATTGAGTGAATATTCATTATAAAACAAAAGTTTTCATAGAGCAAAAATACCCCTTTAAAACTATTACCATTATTTTAACATAACCATCCTGATACCATCTTATATAAATCAAGGGGGCATTCAAGATGTCTTACTAAAACTTCTTATCTCTGCAAAACAGCTCCAAATTACTAATTTCAGTTACAAATTTGTTGTTTCAAAACGCAAGAAGCTGATAGACAGTTTGCACTTTGCAGTTTAAGTGAGCAATTCCTAACACGCCCTAAAGGTATTCTCTATGTTCGTGCCTATAATTTTGTAACTGAAGTACAAAACTACACAAATTTAAGTGGATTCTAAATACTTTGAGACATATAATTAACAGAGCGGGCCGAGGGGGGGTTCCGGTGTGACTGCGATCCACACTTGCAGTATAAAACTGTGTCAGAAATACTACTATATTATTTTGTGAAATGCATGTCCAAATATTAGGTTTTACTATGAAATGCACCTGATAACTATCAGTTTTGCATTAAGGGGATGTTTGTTTAAGCTATTATTTGGGCTTACGAGCTTAGCTCATTCCGGCTTAGGTTTCATAAGTTGGGGCTCGGGCTTATATTATAAGCCTAATGCTGAAGCTTATATTTTCATAAAGCTGTTTGGCGAATTGGTTGGAGCTTATTAATGTAAAATCGCATAAAACTACATAAAACTAAACTAAGATACGTGATAATACATTATATTTTGAAGGGTATTTAAGTAATTTGACTAACTATAAGCCCCCATAAGCCATGGAGACTTATGATTTATAAGCCCCTTCATAAGCCCGCGTGACAAAAAAGACTAAGCACAACCCCTTTAAGCCCCTAAAAGTCGTGTGCCAAACACAGCCATAAGCTCATAACCCACTCATAAAAGCTTAGCCAAACACACAGCTAATAAAAATGGGCTTATGAGACATAAGCTAAAAGGAGGTAACCTCGTAAGCTAAAAAATGAGCTTAAACAAATTCCCCTAAAAATTTACTACAATAGAGTATCAAATAAGCTAACTTGGATGTAAAGATGAAAAAGGGAACACATACCCTGATGAGATAATCCTATTTATTTGCATGTGAAAAAAGAAAGGACGAGAGTCTTGTAGAAGCACAAACACTCACACAGTCACAGAAGTTTTTTGTTTTTGTTTTTTTGTTTTTTTTATTTGAACAGACACAACTACACAAGTAGTGAAAGTTAAACACAATTTTGAGTTCTTTTGTCTTTTGTGTAGTTAGTGGGCCTGTCCTAAAGCCGCCGAGCAATAAGAGATTCATTTTGAAGAAAATAAAAATAAAAATTATACGGATCCAGTGATTCATTTTATCTTTTTAATTTTATATTTAAAGAACTCGCGCATTACGGCAGGGTTAATTTTTTCCCAAATCAATATTTCATTATTATCATCTTTTTTGTGTTTTTTTCTTAGCGTAGGCCGGTTTTTCATGAGTCGAGCCTTCGTTTGGATTTTTTTGGTTCTTTAAGCTGTTCTATTTGTACAATTGAAATTTATTTTTAAGAAATGTTGCGTAAAGGCATTCAAATAGAATGTGTTAGCTCGAAACATATTTTAACGTGGTAATTTTTTAGAAGCCGTGTGTTGTAGCTATCATTTTTCCCCGGTTTTTAATTTTGCGTTCTTATGGATTTGTTGTATGGGCCATTTTTGTATGGGTGTTTTGGATTTTACTTGTATAGGTATTTGTTTGTGTGGGTTGGGCTTTAATTTTATAGGTGTGTAGGTGTTGCATTTTTTTTTGTTCTTTTATAGGTTTTTAGGGGTCATATTGTTATTTTCACCGACGGTATTTTAACACTGATATGACTGAAGTTTTCAGGTAATAATGGGACGCGACGGTTCTTTTAGGATGGTATTAATTCATTTCCAGTTGGTTGTTATTGTTGTATATAATATGATGTTTAACTTTGTTTTTTACCTATCTTCTAGTTTTTTTTATCTTTTTCCATGGCTGAGGGTTTCTCTATTCTTGAGTCATTAGCAATTGATTCTCATTATGATCGTTTGAATGATCAAATGAAGGTATGCTTTTCAGAGAGGTTGGATGTGAGGATTGTTTTGTGGAGGACATGCGTAATCAGTGTTCTCTAGTTAGGGCAGATATGGAGAAAAGGAGCCGGTTGATATCAGAGTTAGAAAGGCTTGCAGTTGGTGAGGTTGTAGCGGAGTATTTGGAAAGTTTGAGGCAGATGCAAAAGAGGGATGGACAAAAGCTGCTTTTATTGGAGGAGTTATTGCTTCAGGCTCGGGTCAAGACTCATGAAAGGCAGCTTGCTCTCGATAGGTTGGATGATAATTAAGTAGTGTTATTCAATGGTACTCTACTAGTATGTTTAAGCGTTTATGTGTTTGTGGCTTAAGTGGTTCTGTATAGGTCAGTTTAGGGGGGGTCTGTATAGGTCTTTTGGTGTAGCGTTAAGCTATTGTATGTTGTTGTGTCATATGTTTAAGGGTGTTTGTGTAGGTGTATCTTATGAATTATGAAGTGGTAATATGGAGTTGTGTTTATGTTTTATGCCTTTTAGTAGGTGGAAGTGTGTTTATGTATATTGTTTATTGCTATTGTTTTGTATCTTTTGGTAGTTACTTAAGTCTTTTGTGTAGTTGTAAACTTAGTTCCTTTTACATGGGTAACTGTTGCAATGCATGGAAGAGAAGCTTCTTTGGACTTAGTTTAGTAAAATTGGTGGTAAATGAACCTTACTGGTGGATTATGGCTTTTGCCTAGGTGTAAAGTTATTTGTTTCTTGACTGCGTTACATTATGAGACAAAGGTATGTGCTTGGGGGCTGAAATATGTAATAGTTATCGTTGTGGTTCCATCATCAACGATAGTCCTAAAACAGTACCAGCCATATATTTGTGTGTTAGCTAAATTGGTTTGGTCAGTTACTTAAGTCTTTTTGTGTAGATTGTAAACTTAGTTCCTTTTTACAAGGTAACTGTTGCAATGCATGGAAGCGAAGCCTCGTGTGGACTTAGATTAGTACAATTGGTGGTAAAAATAACCTACTACTAACTGGTGGATTATGGGCTTTTTGCCTATGTGTAAAGTTATTTGTTTCTTGACTGCGTTACATTATGGGACAAAGGTATGTGCTTCGGGGCTGAAATATGTAATAGTTGTCGTTGTGGTTCCATCATCAACGATAGTCCTAAAACAGTACCAGCCATATATTTGTGTGTTAGCTAAATTGGTTTGGTCTTTGCCGTTTGTTATTATTTTTTCCTGAGGTAATGGACTTGTAGTATTATTGATAAGGCATGGATGTATTTGGTTGTTAGTTTATTATTAGATGTAGTAGTTAAAGGCTTACTCATAGTTTGACATCAGGTGAACACGATGGTTCCGACTGTGTGTTCAGAAGATTCTTTCGCCACTTTTATGTTGGTGACACCACATTCCCTGTAGTACCATCCGTTAGGGGCACTGATTTATAGTATTATCTATTGTATGTTGTTGTCTTTTGAGGGTGCCTGTATAAGTGCATCTTTTGTGTAAATTATGAAATGGTAATATGAAGTTGTGTTTGCGTTTTATGTCTTCAGTTTTCATTGTTTTACTGCTTGTGTTGTTTTTTTTTCTTAGTTCTTGGATGAGGTTTACTTTGGCTATGTTTTAGATACGTATGCCTTTGTGGTATAGTGAGACAGAGATCTAGCAATGTTTATGGAAGTGGGGGGTTATTTTCCTTTTATTGAAAGTATGTGTACTGGTTTTCTTTCATACAGACAAATGTATTAAAAAATTGGTGCTTTGTGCACAAAGTGCGCATTTCGCATAGTAGTACATTCAGTTGTCCTTATACATTAGTCAGTCACTATAGTAGTTTCTATTAAACAAAGTACAATGTAGCAGCCCTTAGTTTTGTTGCCTTGATTTCTTTTCTGGCTTCTCGCCCGCTTGGAAGAGTGCACGTTTTGCCGTTTTCTTTGTTTCTTTGAGGTTGGCCTTTGGTTGTTGTGTATTGTATTCAGTTGATGGAGAAGCTTCATCATTCTTTGCTGTTGTTGTGTTGCTTGAGGAGGTCTACTGTAGGATCTCTGCAAGAGGAGGGGTTACGGTTTCTGGTGTTGGCAAGCTGAGAAGTGGTTGTGCAATTAGTTTGAAAATAGCGTCTAAGGTGAAGTCGGGTTTCCCTGGTTTAGATCTTTTACCAAAGTGGTATTGAAAGATGTATGTATGGTTTTCAACCTGTTTCAGTGCAAGTGGCACATGATGTGTGTCTTTGTCCTCAGCGGTATTGACAATTGTGTTACAGTCAGGGACAAAGGTATGTGCTTCTGGGCTGAAGCATGTGATTGTTGTTGTTGTGGTTCCATCATCGACGATAGCCTTGAAGCAGTACCTGTTATATATTCTGATGTTAGTTGCACTTTTTTGGTGTTTGTGGTTGCTGTTTTATAGTAGACAGGTTTTTAGTATTGTTGCTAGTCATGTTTGTTGATGAGGTAATTAAGTTCTTACCCGTAGTTTGGTATTGGTTGTGGACCGTGGTTTCGGAACTGTGGATCAAAAGATTCCTGCGATACCTTTATGTTGCAGGCATTACATTTCCTATAATACCATCCATTTGTGGCCGTGATTTCAAGGAGTGTCGCTTCAGTAGTAAATTTTATTTGCTGCAAGGTTTTATTTTTTTCGGTATTAGATATAGTTTTTTTCTATTAGTAAGAAAGCGCATGGGTGTTGTACCTAGTAATGTTGAGGGTTGACATTCAAAAGTGATTCAATGGTATGGCAGTTTCTCATTTGTTCCTCACATCATTACTACAAGGCTGTCTTTGGATTTCCAATGTTGACACTGGGTTAATAAAATTTGCATACCTGTATTGTGTAGGAAATTTTGTTAAATATTGTTAGCTATTAGGAATGGTGGATATGTAATATGTTGAGGGTGGTCACTTACACATTTAGGATATGGTGAACTTCTGGAATGTTAGGATTTAGGTAGTAGTGTGTCGCAGATGTTGCACTTAGTTGAAGTGTTGAAAGTTACGTATGCTATTATTTTGTAAAATATATGTTGTTATATAACTGATGTGTTAGGGGTTTTGGACAACAATATACCTCCGTATCTTTTGGTCACCCAAGTTGAATTGACGGCGATGATAACAGGCTTTTCCATTTTGGCATATTCATTAATGTCAAATTTCTCCGCCATGTCACCCCATATTAGGAATGGAAGATTTATGCCGTTGTTTGCAATATATGGTTTTTGAATTAGTTATAATGTAAATATAAACTTTAATTAAGTTTTAAGAGGACTTACTCGAGGTTTTAGATGTCAATTATACGCATAGTACGTCTGGTTCTGGTAGGATCCCCAGTGACAATAGGATCGCTAATTCGGTGGATACATCCAATGTAATCTGTAGATAAGAAGATTATTAGATTTTTTTGTCATAGGGTTTTATATTGACATAAGGAAGTAAGCTACATGTTAACGGCGCGCCATTCACATCAACCCTTTGTTCAACTTCATTGTATGCTATGAAGTTAAAGTAGTGCTTAGGGAAGTCGTCATTAGGAATGGGCTTGATGCTTGTATATTTTCCAAAGAGTAGAGTTGTCTTGTTGCCAAGTGTCCGCTGCCATATTTTTGTGGCCATGCATGTAAAACGTGAGATCCTATAAGCATTGTTTAGTTGCAGTAACTAGTCAAAGTATTATGTGTCTTTAAGATCCATGTTGCATTTCCCTATGATTGTTAGAAATAGGGTAAGATGTTTGTAAATTTATTCTGTGTTGTAGTGGTCTGTGTAGTGAATATGTTAGTAAAGTGTACCTGTTTGTCTAGCAACATGGCACAAAAATTTGATGGTTCTTGCGTCTTTACATTCCTAGCAATCCATTTTCGATAAACACGAATTTCGATTGTCTTGTTGGTATGTGTTGGTTTGATATCTGCTAAGTTGATGACTTCTGGTTCAAACAATGTTAGTTTCCCTTTGCCTGCTGCTTTTGGAATTGGCGTGTTGGTTTCTGCCATGGTTCTATAGTGTAAGCAGTCAATAGTGTTAGTTAAATAAAAGAAATGAAACATGATGCAAGTGGTCATTAGTCTTAACTAAGAATATGGGACACTTAATTTTTATACGATAATGCTATCTAAAGAAATGAATATGTTAAGGTAGCTAGATGATGACATATAGTATGAACACCAAGCTTACTGGGCTTAGGTCATAATATACGCATATGGGCCCAGGCCCAATACAACAAATAACCAGACTACTAAGCCTGACAGGGGTCATGCTCTGGATATTCCAAAGACGCACGTGAGTACCTTTTAAAGCCGCACCCGTTGCACCTCCGCGGACAAACACGGACTGCGGAAGGATGCTCACGTCCGCAGACACGATTACATGGGGACCCTTGCCCGACAAGGGACCCACTCCGGCTACTAACAGTCGCAAGCAAAATATTAGGAAACCCTAGTATTAGGCTTGCCTATAAATAGGGGTCATTTCACACCCCAAAAAGGTACACTCTGTCTGATCATTAATACACACATATACTCTGATATTTTCTGATTCTCTGACAAACATGTATACTTACTCTCACGCCGGAGCTTAATCGTGAGGTCCGCCCCACGGTAAGGCTAACGGTTTACTCTCATTTGTGCAGATTATCTCTTTATTACTTGGATTAGTACAAGATCTACATCACAGCCCGTTCACTGGCCCAATCCACTAAGTGATCTAAACCCATATTCACCCCTATACACAATTTTTGTACTAACAAGTTGGCGCCATTCGTGGGACCGATATAACTGCGTTCCTTGAAAATACTCACCATGAGCAATCACGAACAACCTACCCCTAGCCATCCCAATTCTGATGTGCGGAATACGGCAGGGAAGAACAAACAAACCCCCCAGGGCTCCGTAAGAACTACATCCGTTGTAGATCTCGAAGAGTTCTGCGGAAAGCACTATGAGAAACTACTACCAATCATGGCAGATAAGTATGAGTATGAGAAGAGAAAGAAAGAAAAGCTGGAGGAAGTAAAAGCGAGGCTTGACTTTGGCGATGCCTGGAAGAAGAGCACTAGGGCGCAGGAATCAGCGTATTCTGAGTCTAGGACAATATCGCCAAGAAGACAGAGACGCTCTCGCAGTCGCGCCACAATCCTAGCGTCTTCACTAGGTTGAGGCGTGAAAGGTCAAGATCGCCACGACATGAATACAAGAGCAAGGCAAGAAGAGAAAGCACCGTGTTCAAGAGACTCGGAAGCAGAGGACGGAGTACATCCGCGCACTCCGATAGCCGTCAAGAAAGCTCAAGGTATACGGAAAATCACTCTGAAAGCGAAGTTAATGAAGGTGGGCACTGGAAGTCTAAATTACGAAGAAAAAAGACAAGTGTCGAAGATGATGATCTATCCCAACCTTGGGTATGTGCCGAGACTGATCCGTTAACGTCTCGAATCCGTCACTTCGACTTCCCGAAAATGCGAATGCCAAGTCATGTAAAAACATACAACGGAAGCGAAGATCCTGAAGATCACTTGAAAATCTTCCAAGCAGCAGCAAAAACGAAGAGGTGGGCCATGCCAACATGGTGTCACATGTTTAATTCCACACTCACCGGAAACGCTCGGGTGTGGTTTGACGATCTTCCCCCTGAATCAATAGACAGTTACAACGATCTAGGAGAAGCATTCCTGAAAAACTACCTCCAACAGAAGAAGTGTATCAGAAACCCAATAGTGCTCCATAACATAAAACAGAGATACGGAGAGTCCACAGAAGACTTCATACAAAGGTATAAGTCGGAAAGTGGAAATGTTAAAGGAGCACCGGAATGCATGAGAATCTCTGAATTCGTGCACGGAATCACAAATCCTAAACTTATCAAAAGATTTCATGAGAAAATTTCAAAAACAGTAGACGAAATGATGCATGTGGCCACGTATTTTCTTCAAGGGCAAGAGGCGGCATCAAACCAAGAAAGGAAAAAAGTCCCTCCGGCATGGAGACACCAGGAAGGGGGTCATAGGCAGAATTTCAAAAAAGGGGGAGGCTTCCGCAGCCAACATAAGCAAGAAAAAAGGCCGGACAGGTTCACTCTTCTAACAAAAACCCCGAAGGAGATTTTGGCCTTAGAAAAAGGAAAATTCAAAACCCCACCTCCGATGACAACCCCGGTTGAAAAGCGAAACGCAAACAAGTTTTGCGAGTTTCACGGAGAAGTGGGGCATAACACAGATGAATGCAACCATCTAAGGAAACAAATTGAAGATATGCTCAAAGCTGGGAAACTATCGCACATAATCAGGGAGCTAAAGCAAAGAAGCGAAAAAGAACAGCCGAAAAAGAAAGGTGAGGCCTCCGGAAAAGAGAAACCTCAGGCAATTTTAATGATTCAGTCACGACAAAAGGTAATAAGGCAAAAGATAACTCAAAGCTTCTCACCCAATCCGGAAATGTTGTTTCCACATTTACGGGACGATGAAGGAGCGGAAGGCCCCTTAATAATAGAAGCGGAGATTGGAGGTCATCAAGTGCACCGCATATGTGTTGACGGAGGGTCATCTTTTGAGATACTCTATGAGCACTGCTTTAACAGATTGCGTCCAGAGATAAAGAATCAAATGGTCCCTGCTACAACCTCATTAATAGGGTTTAGCGGCGAAATAAAATGGCCATTGGGACAGATAACACTCTTGGTAAAAATCGGAGATGATGAACACTCAACGTCAGCATGGATGGATTTCATGGTGGTGAGATCGACGTCTCCACACAACGGAATCATTGGAAGGCCCGGGTTATGAAAGATACAAGCAGTACCATCAACAGCGCACGGAATGATAAAATTCCCAGTCATGGGAGGAATACTCACGCTAAAGGGCAGTAAAATTATTCCAGTTGAATGTGCGATGGTCTCCGGACCAGAGGAGCAACCCATCTTAGTTAACAAAGTAAAAGAAGAAAGGGTTAAAGTGGCAATCAATCCGGAACACCCGGAACAGACAGTAATGATCGGTTCCGACCTTACGGAAAAAACCAGAAGTAAGCTGTGCAACCTACTTCAGCGGAGTTTGGATATATTCGCTTGGACCCCAACGGATATGACGGGCGTTCCAAGGCAGATAGCGGAACATAGGTTGAATGTAAGAAAAGGTTGTCAGCCGGTTAGGCAAAAGAAAAGAGGCCAAGCCGCAGAAAGGAACGTAGCAATCAATGACGAGGTTAGTAAGCTTGTGACAGCTGGGATCATGAGGGAGGTTCATTATCACGATTGGCTCTCCAACCCGGTGATGGTAAAGAAGAGTGACAACAGTTGGAGAATGTGTGTTGATTTTAAAGACCTCAACAAAGCATGCCCCAAGGACGGTTACCCTCTGCCAGAAATAGACTGGAAGGTCGAATCCTTGTGCGGATTCCCCTTCAAATGCTTCCTGGACGCATATAAGGGGTATCACCAAATACAAATGGCAGAGGAAGATGAGGAAAAGACCGCGTTCATTACAAATCAAGGCATTTTTTGCTACACAAAAATGCCTTTCGGTCTAAGGAACGCCGGTGCAACTTATCAGCGGCTAGTGGACAAAACATTCCACGGACAAATTGGTAGAAACCTCGAGGTATATGTGGATGATTTGGTCATAAAAAGCCGCACGGAGGATGAAGTTGTCCGCGACATAGAAGAAACATTTAAGACGCTTAGAAAAATCAACATGAAACTGAACCCAAAAAAGTGCACCTTTGGAGTTGAAGAAGGAATGTTCTTAGGATACCAGGTTAATACTAAAGGCATTAAGATATGCCCAGACAAGGTAGACGCCGTATTAAGCCTTCAATCACCAAGATGCTTGAAAGACGTGTAGAAGTTAAATGGAAAATTGGCATGCTTAAACAGGTTCTTAGCAAAATCAGTGGAGAAATCATTACCATTTTTCAAAACTTTAAAAAAATGCACAAAGAAGAGTGACTTTCTATGGACGGAGGAAGCGAAAGCTGCATTCCGACAAATGAAGGAACATATAGCAAAGTTACCCATGTTCACCGCTCCAGAAGAACAAGAGGAACTCATCGTCTACCTGGCAGCATCCAAGGAAGCGGTTAGCGTCGTACTAATGACGAAAAGAGAAGCCAGGCAGATGCCGATCTACTTTGTCAGCCGGGCGCTAAGAGGCCCGGAAGTAAACTACTCCGCCATGGAAAAATTGGTGCTAGCATTAGTACATGCAAGCAAAAGGCTAAGAAGATACTTCCAAGCTCATCTAATCATAGTAATAACAGACAAACTCATCAAAAACATACTATCAAACCCAGAAGTTGCTGGTAGGATGCAAAAGTGGAGCATACAATTAGGAGAGTTTGGTATACATTATAGGCCAAGAGTATCTGTTAAAGGACAAGTACTGGCCGATTTTATCGTAGAAAGACCAGAGGAAGAAAGTCAGGACGATTCCGCAAAGGAAGAAGAACTGCTCTCGGCACGGTGGACCTTGTTCACGAACGGGTCATCTTGCGTTGACGGATGCGGAGCAAGAGTGATACTCACAGATCCGGAAGGAATTGAGTTCACATACGCTTTAAGATTTCAGTTTGAAGCAACTAACAATGAAGCAGAATATGAAGCATTGATAGCAGGGTTGCGGATAGCAGAAAAGATGGGCGTCCAAAACCTCGAAGTTAAGGTAGACTCAAAACTGGTAGCAAACCAAGTAAATGGGACTTACGTCGCAAAAGAGACAGGCATGATAAAATACTTAGAGAAGGTAAAAGCACTGGCCAGTACCTTTCAGGCGTTCTCAATAAAGCAAGTCCCAAGAAGCAAGAACAAAAAAGCGGATGCACTAAGCAAAATGGCATCCACTAGCTTCGCGCATCTTAGCAAACATGTGTTGGTAGAGGAATTGAAAGAAAAATCTGTGAATGAAAGCGAGGTGCTCGCCGTGGTAGAGGAAGAAGGGGATTCTTGGATGACCCCGATTCATGAATACCTCACAGATGAAACTTTGCCAGCAGAAAGTAAAAAGGTAAGGGCGATAAAGCGTAAATCACAACGTTTCACCATCATCAACGGAACACTGTACAAAAAATCCTTTCTAGGCCCATGGCTTTGATGTGTAGGACCCTTGCAAGCGAACTACGTCTTGCAGGAAATACACGAAGGCTCATGTGGCATGCATGTAGGCACACGATTCGTCGTTGCCAAAGCTTTAAGGACCGGTTATTACTGGCCGACAATGCACAAGGACGCAATGGAGCTTATAAAAGCATGTCAAGAATGCCAAGTGCACAAACCTGTCCCAAGAAATCCGTAGGAAAAATTGAACCCAGTCACATCTCCGTGGCCATTCTACAAATGGGGTATAGACATAGCTAGACCTTTCCCGGAAGGACCCGGCAAAGTCAAATTTCTAATAGTAGCCATGGACTACTTTACCAAGTGGATAGAAGCAAAACCAGTAGCAACTATCACAGGAAATCAAGTAAAAAAGTTCGTATGGGAAAACATAGTGTGTAGATTTGGTCTTCTAGGAGAAATTATATCCGACAATGGGAAGCAATTTCGAGACAACCCCTTTAGAGATTGGTGTGAAAAATTGTGCATTCAACAGCATTTTGCTTCCGTAAAACATCCTCAGACGAACGGACTGGTGGAAAGGGCGAACAGGAGTTTGGGGGAAGGAATAAAAGCAAGATTGGGCAAAAACAACAAGAACTGGTTGGAAGAGATTTCTCATGTACTTTGGGCACACCGTACCATGATCAAATCCAGTAACGGAGACACTCCGTTCTCATTAACTTACGGAACGGAAGCTGTCATCCCGGCGGAAATTGGAATGCCCACGTTCAGGACAGCAGAAGTAGACGTGGCCAAAAATGATGAAGCATTGGAAATCAACTTAGAACTGCTAGAAGAAAAGCGAGAGCAAGCAGCGATAAGAGAAGAAAAAAGCAAGAGGCAAATGGAAAAGTACTACAACACCAAAGTTAGAAGTGCAAGTTTCAAGCCAGGAGACTTGGTGTACCGGAGCAACGAAGCAAGCCGTGTAGAAGACACTGGAAAGTTAGGACCCAAGTGGGAAGGCCCGTACGAAGTCACAGAAGCACTTGGGAAGGGATCGTACAAATTAAAAGACCGCAACGGAAGAGAACTCCCACGAACTTGGAATGTTTGCAATCTAAAGAAGTGTTATATACACAAAATGTAAGCAGCCTGACCGTACGGACTCCGTGACGGGAAGAGCATTTTTATCTTTATTCCTTGTAGTAATTTAAAAAAAATATCATGTAATATGCCTTTCAATGAAAAAGTGAAGATTAGCTACCTTCACAAGTTATGCTTTGAAAATTTCTAATTTATTGCTTTACAAAGTTGTTTATTGTGATTAAGCCGCGCACACACGGAGCATGCCTCCATCAATGTTATTCCGTATAACAAAAGGATGAGTAACCTCACAATTAACTCAAAGTACATAAGAGGTATTGCAAACCCGGTACCGGGAGAATAACCCACAAAATATTCAAACAAGACTATCCTACTAAAGGTATCATACGTGATATAAAAAGATAGCAGCAACATTTATATATAACAGACATGTTCAAACTTGAAGTGTTGCAAAAGTGATTACACACAGAATACCGCAACAAAAAGGCCACATGCGGCCGCGGTATAAAAAGAACCATAACGGGCCTAACTGTTAATAGCTGTGTCATTAAAAAAACCGCAAGGTCACATGCGACCACGGAGAAACAAGCAAATACACCTACAGGACAGCATCCCTAGATTCATCATCCAACTTAGAGAACGCAAGATCACCTCCAGTTGAAGCATCAGTATTTTCTTCCCCTCCTGACCCCAGAGTAACGTTCTTTGGAACCACATCCACTAAATCAGGATTCTCATAATCTTCCACGGAAACAGAAGGATCGAAATGAGGAACAATGACCATAGTAGATAAAACATTGGTAGCAGGAACCTCAATCGGCGGCTCAATCAAAGCCTCAGCGGACAAAGGATGATCTAAGGAGACAAATACGTCTTTCAAGAAAGGGAGACGCTCAACAAGATTTCTTTCCATCTTCTCCACCCTTCCGCGACAAATACCCAAAGCAACAGACAACGCTTGGCTCCCAATAACAACTCTATCCTGCTTGTGATGCACATGAACCATCAATTGATTCACATCAGGTTAAAGATCAGTCATCCCTAAGGCCTCGGCCACAACATCGTCCAAGCGAAGAAGATCCATAATATCCCATGTGCTGGCATCCTTCTTATTTGATATTTCCTGAAGAAGCGAGAATTTCAAGCCACGGAGATTGGAGACAGCAGAATTAAAATCATCCTCCGCGGAGGGAATGTAAGCTTCAAGGTCAGTTAAACATCTGCCAGCTTGTAGGTGCTCAATTCCAGCTGCCAAACCCTCTTGCATCCCTTTCTCTATAGCACGGCTAAAAGCGTTTCCAAGAGCCTCCATATATTCAGTTGAGTTGAGACACTTAGCCATAAGAAGCTTCATCCCGTAAGTTAGTAACTATCTTTGTCATGCAACGACGTTGAGGAGGTACGGATGGAAACTCTCTTGAAAGCGCATACAACACCGGGTGAAATCAGCATCAATCTCAGCTAACCTAGTCTCGAGAGGTCTCATAAGGTTGTCTTGAAACTCCTCTAACCGTTTCATGCTTCCCTCGTACGTCTCTAACTTCTTACAAAGATCCGTGGAAGAAGTCTCTAGCTCATGCACCTAAAGAATAAATGTATGTATATGTAAGAAGAGGAAAAATAAAAATAAGAAGAAAACAGTTAAGGGCGAAAAACTATACCTGATTTACAAGACTTTGGTTCTGAGACCTAAAGGAAGAGGAGGACGCTCCTAAGTCAGAAAGTTCACGGTCCTTTTCAGCAATAATAGATTCGAGGCTCGTCGCCTTTAATTTCAAAGAACCACACTCTTGCTCAAGAAGGCTGTTGTGTTCCTTGGCGGAAGCAACTTCGCCTCAAAGCGAACCCTTAATGGCTTCAAGGCTGGAAACTCGAGCACGGAGTTGGGTTACCGCCACAGACTCCTCATTTTCCTTAAGCAATTGGGACTTCAAGTCTTCAATCTCCTTATCTTTCGCCCCCAACAAACTATCTTTCTCCTCAGCAAGAGATCTCTATTTCCTCTTCTCCAAAATGTTATACTCCGCACTCATTCTCACCTCAGAGTTCAAACTCAAATTGCGGGCGGCGGACACATTAAACTCAGCAAATAATTGTTCATGCTCCATTTCGCGAACAGTTTTGAAAAAAGCAGGAGGAGTGAAATGATCAATCATATTGGCACAAGAACGCCCATCATTAAGCTCGAAACCCTTGGTCACGGTCCACTCGGGAACATAGATTTCCCCCAAACCAGCATCTGTAACCTCCTCCGCACGAATGCTCCCGGCAGCAAAACCACTACCTGACCTCCCTGTAAAAAGACTAAGAGTACGATCCGTCTTCTCAGATGAACTAGAAGAACCAAAAATAGACGGATGCGGCACACTCTTATCCTTGCCAACATCAGCAAGAATAGCAACTATAGGGGCAATAGTAGTCATAGTGGTGGCTTCAGTCATCATCGGAACAGTAGACCTGATAAGAGAATCAACCTCAAGATCCACAGATTTAGCGCCTGAGTGATGAGAAGAATCAAATAGGGCTACGAACCTTGCGGAGGGACCTATAGTTCGCAAAGTGGGACCTTTCACGGAGTCATTATGGTCTTTGCCCTCCTCCAAAGGTGAAGCTGTCACTGATGAAGTAATAAAGGGTAAGGTAGGAAGAGCCGGGACACCCTGTTCTACCATTAATCGAGAATCTTAGAGCAACCTGTTAAGGACACTAGGAGACTTATCTCCAGTAGCGGAACCACCAACTGTTCCATAATCAGCTCTCAACCTTTTAGGTGGATGGGAAGCGGCAGGCGTCCTTTCACTCTCGCGGGTAACCCTCTTTTTCTTTATACGTTTGGGCCCAGGTATTTCAGTTCCAACATTATCCGTGATAGGCACGCTTGGTTCAACATTGTCCTGACCAACAACGAAAGCAACTTCCTCATCTCCACCACCGTCAGCACTTGCATCTCCAACAAATTCCCTCTCTACGCTAGCCGATAACTCTCTGAAAGGACGAACCACCAAGGTCGGAAGTAGGGTTACGGTGCGATGCTTGGCCACAGTCACAATAGGCCCCTCATTTTCATCCCTTGGTCTTTTAACAATCCTTACCTTGTGGGGGTCAGCGGTACGAATAACAGCATTTAAATCCATCTCTGCAAAGGACAACAGGGAAAAAGGGTAAGAAAACAAGAAAAACAGAAAAAACAAAAACAAAAAATCAAAGTGTGCACAGAAAGTAAGACCCACCCTCTCCGTTCTCATACTCAAAGCGGGGGTAAGTATCTTTATTCAAAAGGTAATTATGGCTTATGCCAACCCAGCAAAGAAATTCTTCCGGGAACCTAAGGAACGGAGAGGCTTGAGCGATAAGGGTATTAACATGCTCCACATTATACTCAGAGGGGGCAGGAGCTCGATCTTTAACAATATTGGAACCAGAAAACCAACTAAACCGAGCGTTAGCAGGAACCACAAACTCATCAACCCAGAAAAAATGGTCATTCCAATTCTTCACGGAATCCAAGTTCTTGGAATAGCAAGCACGGACGTTCGGGCGCTTAGTAAACCCAAACCAACCATTTTTGTAATTATGCGTATAAAAGTAGCGGAACAGACTAACACTAGGTTCAATGTTACAAACACGACACAAGATTTCAAAATGAGAAACCTTGGCAGACCCAAATACAGACAATTGGGAAAACGGAATGCGGAAGTGAGTAAGAACAGAAACGAAGAAGGTAGAAAATGGGATACGATAGTTGGCATAGTCGAAGAATCGGGTATACATTCCAACTTTACCAGCTGGTCTCTCATGCATAGTGGCATCAGAGCTTGGCAATTGAGGATGAACTTCCTCCGGAACAAAATATTTTGCACAAATAGCATTAAGGTGTTCTTGTGTAAGAACACATTTAAGAGATGTAATACTGCCCATAATAAAGGAGAAGCAAAGAGTTTAACCTGAGTGAAAACGAACTTCTAGAATAAAGAGAGGTTGTGCAACTAAAGATCTTGAAATTTATCAACAATGGTGGAAAAATGAAAGAGATGAAAAAAGGAACAGTTGGGCATGAATCGACTATTTATACCCATGGTATATTTAAGACAGGTAAAGGTAGGATGATGACACGTGCCAAGACACTTCTCAATCAACGGTACAAAGGCAAAGTAAAAAGATGATGATAACAGCTGGACGTGGGACCCAGGCGGTCAAATCGCACAGAAGATAAAGGGCCACGAAGAACCCACGTAACCAACGATAAACTGCCAAAACGACGCAAAAAGACGCGGAACAAGGCAGGGACAAAAGAAAAATCTGATCACGGAACTCTAGTCTAGTAATGCTCACCGCATGCTATAATTGTATCACGTACTGTAAGCAAACTAGACTGGGGGGACTTGATGACGTATAGTATGAACACCAATCTTACTGGGCTTAGTTCATAATATACGCGTATGGGCCCAGGCTTAATACAACAAATAGCCGGACTACTAAGCCTGACAAGGGTCACGCTCTGGATATTCCAAAGACGCACGTGAGTATCTTCAAGGCCGCACCGGTTGCACCTCCGCGGACATACACTGACCGCGAAAGAATACTCGCATTCGCAGACTCGATTACACGTGGACCCTTGCCCGACAAGGGACCCACTCTGGCCACCAACAGTTACAAGCGAAATACTAGGAAACCCTAGTATTGGGCTTGCCTATAAATAGGGGTCATTTCACACCCCAAAGAGGTACATTCTGTCTAATCATTAATACACACACATACTCTGACATTCTCTGACAAACATGTGTACTTACTCTCACGCCGAAGCTTAATCGCGAGGTCCGCCCTGCGGTAAGGTTAACGATTTACTCTCATTTGTGCAGATTACCATCTCATCACTTGGATTAGTACAAGATCAATATCACATTCTATCTCTTCACCTTCTCCCCCCTACACGACTTTTGTACTAACAGTCAACATTTATGGTTATTGAGTTAACTTTGGTATGTCGGGTCACTAAAAGACGAAATACACTAAAAGATGAAATACACTAAAAGATGAAATACAGTAAAAGACGAAATACACTAAAAGGCAAAATATTTTCGAAGATGTTTCAAAACGTCAAGACTTGTCAAAACTTATAACTTTCGAAAGTACGTTTGAAAATGGTACGCCGTGTCTACTCATGCTCGGATGATCAGCTCTTGCGTTAAGCGTTATTCGTTGTACATCATTCTTAAACGACGACTATATGTTAGGTTGTCGCTAGGACCGTGAGATTCGTCTTCATTTAATTGATTTCTTTTGATCCACAACTCGCATAAGGTGAGTTCATAGCCCCACTCTTTTACTCGTTTTAAATAAATGTTTTATAACTTGGGGGTGAGAAACATTGGTTGTTTTTAAAACTGGACACAAGTACTATACGTGAGATTTCCCTGTTTACATGTTGCCTAAGTAGCGTTTAGACTACTATTTTCCCGAACTATCATGAACTGTTAATTTCTTGACCGGAGGACCGGTTAAGGGAGCGCGAGTGAATAAATAGATCTATTTGGACTAATTATCCCTATCCGGGTGAGTAGCGCTCACTAGTTCGAGTTGTCCAAGGACTAACGGATATATGTCATGTCGAATCTAGTTAGGTGGTCTTTGGTCGGACACCTGTAAGGGCAAGCAATTATTTGGCATGTTATATGCTACGTTCAGAATTAGCTTCGGTGTCATGAGCTTAGTGCAACGTAAATACCTCTTTATGTGAAGTTGTATCTGTTATAACTGTCGCATACGTTTTGAAATCTTGTGGTCCACTATAACAACGTTTGAACTAAACCTATGAATTCACCAACTTTATGTTGACGTTTTAAGCATGTTTTTCAGGTGCTTAGCTTTGGACTTCTCTGATGTGCTATGTGGAGTCTACGTGCAATATGATATCATCTTTCAAGACTTTATTATCATTCATACTCGTTGTCTTTTAAAAACTTAATTATGCTTCCGCAACGTTTTAAATTTCATTTCAAATCTTGTAAGACTTATCAATTTTTAATGAATACAACGAGTTATGATTTTCAAAACGTCCATTAGTGGTCGTTCTTTGTACTTTGTGTGATGAATATTATGACGTCACGCCCCCGGACACGTTTTTCGTCCAGAAAGGGGACCGATAATCTGCTGCAACAAAATCTCAGAAGAAGCTGTGAGAACAATATCATCAACATACAATAACAAGTAAGCAGTATCGGTCCCCTTTCTGTAGATAAATAAAGAGGAGTCACAACGACTATGAGAAAAACCAAACCGAGTAATATAAGATGCAAACCGCTGAAACCAAGCTCTGGGGGCCTGTTTAAGCCCATAGAGAGACCGTTGTAATAAACACTCATACTCAGGATGAGCAGAATCCTGAAATCCTAGAGGCTGATGCATAAAAACTGTCTCAGATAAATCACCATGTAAGAAAGCATTCTTGACATCAAGCTGATTAATCGATCAATGTCAAGAAGCAACCAAACTAAGAACAGTCTAAATAGTACCCGGTTTAACAACCAGACTAAAGGTCTCATCAACATCAACCCCCTCTAACTGTGTACTACCATTTTCCACAAGACGAGCCTTGTAGCGCGACTAAGCGTGCCATCTGCCAAATACTTGTGGCAAAAAAAGCCACATACAACGAATAATATTGGTGTCCATAGGTCGAGGCACTAGTGTCCAAGTTTGATTTTTAATAAGAGCATTATATTCATCACGCATAGCATTTTTCCAATTAGTATCATTAAAGGCATCACGATAGGATTTGGGTAACAGGGAAACTGAAGACACATGTATAGTGAGACGCTGAGTGGGTCGATTAAACTCGACATGATAACATGTAAACATAGGGTGAATTAAAACGGGGTTCGGGTTTTGTGGAGGGTTTGGAATAATGGGAGATTGCGTCGCGGATGGTGGTGTTTGGGCTGACATTTATTGTTGGGCCACAGGTGGTGTTGCTTGGGCTGGCATTTGTTGTTGGGCTACGGAGGAAGGGGTTGTGGAGGCTAGGCTAGTTAAATGAGTGGGACTGGTAGGTGTCGTGGATGAATTTTTATTTAAATGTGTGTTTGGATCATTCGTAGGGTGTTCAGTGGAATGCGTGTAAATCATTTATGGTATAATATCAGGGGTGTCATCTAAAAAGTTGTAGGTGGGTGGCATCACGGGCTGAGTTGAGCCGTATGGAAAAACAGTCTCATCAAAGGTGACATGACGGGAGATAATAATTTTATTTGTTGTTAAATCGAGACAACGATACTCGCGATGATTGGAAGCGTGTCCCAACAATATGGATGGTGTGGCATGTGGTTCAAGTTTGTGATTAGGATATAGATGAGGGTAACATAAACAACCTAAAGTGCGTAAAAGGCTATAGTCCGGTTGTTTTCCAAACAAGCGAGTATAAGGTATCTCATTGTTAATTGCAGTGGAAGGTAAAATATTAAGCAAGTGAGTGGCCATATTGAGCACCTCAACCCAAAATGTGGGTGGAAGATTGGCTTGAAAAAGTAAAGTTCGAATGAGATTATTTATGGTATGAACCATTCGTTCGGAATTACCATTTTGTTGGGATGTTTTGGGACATGAAAATCGAAACTGTATACCATTTTCGGCAAAAAGTTTATGAAGGTTACGGTTGTCGAGTTCTCCACCATGATCACACTGAAACGAACGAATTTCACACTTAAACTGAGTACGAACATAGGTACGAAACAATACAAATTTAGACCAAACATCAGATTTACTAAGAAAATAATAAACCCAAACAAATTGAGAATAATGATCTAAAAAGAAGACATAGTATTTAAACCCTGAAAGACTCGGAATGGGTGAAGTCCACACATCCGAATGAATAATCTCAAAACAAGAATTAACCACAGTATTTGAGCTAACAAACGGAAGCCACACGTGTTTGCCAAGCTGACAAGCATGACAAAGAACGGGAGGCTTCTCTTTATTATACGAAATAAATTTAGAAGAAACAAGACGGCGCAACACTTCACCCCTGGGTGTCCAAGACATTGATGCCACGTATGTTGACTAACAAGAAAAGCATGAGGGATAGGAGATGGAGCTGTGACTGGGTAAAGATCCCTGGTGCTATCACATCGGAGAAGCACCCGACGAGTTGTGAAATCTTTAACAGAAAAACCAAATGCATCAAATTCAATGGTGCAGTTATTATCACGAACAAACTGAAGCACAGAAATAAGATTTTTGACAATATTTGGTGTAATAAGGACATTATTAAGATGAAGGGAACCATAAGGAGTTGGCAAAATACTATGGCCCGTATTGATGACAGGTATAGAGTGACCGTCACCAACCGAGACAGAGGGATAAATGCAAGTATTAAACACATCACTTAGACTAGTAATAGAAGAATTAAGGTGAGAACTCGCACCTGTGTCCATGTTCCACGCACCACTAGAAAGGTCTTGAAGAGTCACTATATAAAAAGCATGTGGTAAGGTGGCTGCTTGAACCGAGGGACCGGAGAGACCTGTGGGCTGGACCGGTTGAGCATAAATCATAGGGCCCATTGTCGGATACATAGGCTGACCCGGTTGAATAGTTGGGCTGGGCTGGGTTGGCGGTGGTACAAAACCCGGTGGGCCAGCATTGATATAGTAGCTAGTGGGTTGGGCCTGCAAAGGTATAAAGCCTGGTGGAGGAAGAGTTGGGCCATAAGTCAGGCCTGTTTAAGAAGCAATAGGAGTATTATGTTGAACAATAAAATATAAAGAGAGTATGATTTATTGGAGTATGGTTCTGTGACGTGGAAAACCAAGAGGGTATGATTTAATGCTTCTAGTGTTTATTGGTGGATCGTGTTTAGTGTTTGTATGGGAGGGAAATCTTTTGTGGGGTGATGTACGTAGGGAACAGAAGCAAGATTAACAATTGTGACCTAGCACAACAAAGACACTCTGTGACCTAGCACGAAGAACAAAACAAAACCAACGTGACCTTGCACGATTTTAATAATAGGTGTGACCTTAGCACGCAAAACAATGTAACGACTGTGGTAGAAAAATTAGGGTTTTAAGGATCGGTTTAATGTGTTAGGCGTGATACCATGTGGGTTAACGAAAGTGCTCATTCATTCATTATTCGACACAATATATACAAGTAATAGATGATTCTAGATATGGGCTTGGCTCAATACAAATACATATGTGATAATTACTAGCTAACAGCAGCACGTGCGCCAATATCTTGAGTTACAGAGAACTTTTGGATCCGCTTCGGAAGGGTCACCGCATCCTTCCCTAATTCCTCAAACGAAGAAAATGAAAAGGGGAGAAAACCATATCCGATGTTTGAACACTTAGCCTCGTACTTGACCCTTTTATGATGTGTTGCATCAATCACCGCACGACCGGGCACAAAAATTGAACTTTATTATTATTATTTTTATTATTATTATTATTATTATTATTATTATTATTATTATATTATAACATCACTTTATTATTATTATTATTATTATTATTATTATTATTTACGAGTCATTCATATCCGTACCTTGCATCGGGCTGTTTTTTTGGAAAAAATTAAACTTTTACTTATGTGAAGCAGGGGCGGACCCAGTTTATAGCACGGGTGTGCACGTGCATACCCTGCGATTCGACGGGTTAGTGTAAAAAAATTGTTTTTTTTAAGTAATATACATGGAGTGCATACATTCAAAGTTGAGTGCATACCCTATGTTGAAATCCTAGGTCCGCCACTGATGTGAAGCATCATATAACTATAAAGTGAAGTGCTGGAAATTGTTCAGTTTTATATCACGGTGGCCTTTGTTTATATAGCCACTAGTTACAGAGAATAACGAGGGGGTTTTCCCGTGCTTCGCTGCGGGGAGTTTGCAACCCCCTTTCCGCTGCAGCAGGAAATCAAACTCGTTGAAATATACATATTTGTGCAATTCTTCATAATGCAAAAGCAGTAAACTACTCATATTCATATAGTTCATAAGTTGTATCAGGCCATTGTTTGAATTTTAATTTTCTGCACGAGTCTGTCTTCCCAGACATTACATACGGCGTATCGAAATCCATTGGATACGGCGTATGCATGTCTGGACGTTATCCGTTTTTAAAACTTAATTATTTAATTTCCAGTAATTTAATTGTTTCTACAAGAACAATACGGCGTATCTTAGGGTTTGGGATACGGCGTATTGATCCACGTACAATGGTGTGTTTAATTGTTTTCTTGTACCATTGTAGCGAGATAGAATTTGCACTTGTCTTCTAACCTTTTACAGGACCTTGCTAAAACTATGATATGGTATATGCTGAAAAAGACTTGTGTTGAACTTATCTGGGCATTCTGAAGCCCTAGTCAACACACTTTTTGCTCAAGAACTCATCATGGAGAATTATCACGAGCAAAACATCAGGGAGTTTTCCGTTCTAATTCTATTTTTAATTATTATTTAATTATTTTATCTATACAACGAGTACCTTGTATAATTTAAGTGGGGGGATGGAGAATTAGAACGTACTTGTCTTCTTTTTTACAAAATAACAAAAATGGTCAAAATTTAAAAAAATTTAGCATGACTTTTGTAAAAATCACTAGTTACATTACCTAGTGCACTATAATCCTTGATACATATTGTGAGAATTAAGCCTATTCTGTTTCCAACTGTACTAAATTCCATAAATTTATGAGTGTGCCGGTGATGTAGTGGACTTTAGAACTTGGCCTGGTATATCACTCAAGACCGCCATGATTAGTACTACGGATTTAGATGGAAGAACATGTTCAACTGATAAATTTCTAGGATTCAACCAAATAGCCTACATGTCGTAAAATTAACTATCCACGCTAGTTAGTTAACTCCTGTGTAACCCTTGATTACTCTTATTTTTAGAGTAAAATCCCTTAGAACAACCTGTTGAGCCATTCTTTTCTTTTTCTACACCATATTATATGTTTCGTTACATCTTTGCACCTTAGCCTACCTTGTAGATTAAGCCTATTTCTCTATGTTGCTAGTTGCTTTCGTGTAAAGTCTTGTATTTCCTGTGTCAAAGTGAAATTTTTCTATCTCTGTAATGGTCAGGAATTTGTACAATGCAATATGAAAGTATGTAGCTCGTAAGTTTCACTACTTTTCGCAATTATGAATTATGTCCGATGAAAAAGTACTACAAGGAAAAGATTATCCGGATAAATTATGAAAGTGAAGACGGTGGAATCAAACCGATGTTTATTATGTATTATGAAAAAATAGAATGGAAAAAGAAAAAAAGCAAAAAAAGAGAAGGAAGAAAAATAGTCGTTTCAAAAAGAAGTTTATACCGAAGGAATCACTTAGAAGGATCGATTATTCGTTGATACATTACAAAAATCAGCGATGTTAAGTTTTGTAAAAAGTGGTCGATATCACCACTTGTGTAAAAGTATGTAAAGAGCGGGATGTAAGGGAAGTTGACCGCTATGGGAACGTCAACTTTGGTTGTCTTTGTCATTTCTGCGATCGAGGCGTCTATCTATATATTCGAGTCTTTGTCATGGAATGGTCGGGGGAAAGTTACTAGCAACCGCACCTTATTTGTTGGCTTAATCTATTTGTTTTGTGAATTTTATTTAAACAACATTTTACATCCCTTTTAGGTGGGGCCAAAAATAACTTAGTGTCTACTCGAACGAGGACTTGTTCGAGCATGATGTCTATTCCTCTGTTACGGGCCAGGTATGCATGTTCAGCTGCTTGTTGGTGACGGACTTTTGGTGGAAAGTTAGAAGGTCTCTACCCAATAGTATTCTTATCTAACGTTTTTAAACACGAACAAGGATGTATTCGGATTGTATATGTCTATTCCGTCGTTACGGCCATGTATATACGATACAGCTTCCTTGTTGGTGTGGTACTTATGGTGAAAGACTGTTGAATGATCAACCGTAAGCCTTCTTAACCTAATTTAGCTTTTGACTTGATCTTCTTTAGCTTTAACGGTGGAGATGTGTATCCTTGCCAAGCTTATGATACGAAACTAATCACGACCGAGCAATTGAGCGTTACTCTCTTAAAGTGCACCCTAGATTAGTTGAGTGATCTTAGTGTTTTCATTTTCATATTTCGTGAGGAGCTTGGTTATGTACAGGTGATTAGGACAAAACGATGCTTAAACAGAAAATCCTTAATTTCAGCTCGGGACACATTTTCATAAAAAAGTCTACTTGAGGACAAGTAGGATTCAAGTGGAGGGATATTTGATGACATCAAATAACGTTACTTTATTATATCATTTATCCAATCTATTTTGCCCACTTTTATATAATTATTGCATTATTTGGTACTCAATTGCTTTAAAGTTGATAAATGCAGTAATTCAGGAGTGTTTTGTGAAGATAAGCTAAAAGGCGCATAAATTGGAGCTAAAACGAAGACATTTGAAAATTTCTGAAAATTCACCAATACGCCGTATCCAACTAAAGAGATATAGCATATCAACACCAAGACTTCGCAAGAAAACGCGTTTGGCCAATTCCCAATACGGCGTATCCATGCTATCTACATACGCCGTATCCATGAAGATAACTATTCGAAGATACAGTAAATCAAGTAAATTGGAAATGATATCAAAGATTTATTATGAACGTAGTGCGCACTCCAAGGAAACCAGCTCAATACGCCGTATCGACCTATCTGGATACGGCGTATCGAGTATTTTTCAGCAACTATAAATAGAAGACTTAAAAACGAGTTTTCAGTGTGCAATATCATATTCTTTATACCATACTCATCAAAGACAAATTTTAGAAGAGAAGACCAGCCATAAAGGTCAAGCATTGATCATGAAACCATAGAAGACATCGTGTAATTTTTACTCTCTTAATCGTTCGATTTCAATTGTTTGATTACACTTGTATAATTACAATGGTTGTGGCTTTAGACCTCGGGTATTTGCCATCTTAATGACGTTCAAAGTTTTGGTTTGTTTTAAAAATCGATTTCTTAATTTATCGTTGATTGTTTAATTATGTTTATCACCTCATACTTGTTTATGTGTTTGAATATGGGACCTATCATTCAACTGTGTCTAGTGTTACGGACCAAGTAATCTAGATATCGGGATAGCTCTTCATATCGTGTTTCATATGCATGGACCAATAGGATCACAAATAACATTTTGTCTTTGTCTTTTGATTATGAGCTTAGTTAGACCGGTAGGTGACCAGTTTATGTTTCAGCAATCATGCTCTTAATTAACTGATAAAGATTGGAATAGTGGACTACCAGTATATAAAACACCTTCAAACAATAAGTGGGTAAAATCCCGTTGGGTTAGAGTTTTAACAGGATCACCACTGCTTTAATTCTTTAAGATAGATTATAATTAAACTAAAGGATGCTTTATGCGGATACATTAATTATGACATGATTAATTGTGTCTAGGTCTTAGGATTGGAATGTCCGTAAGTTTTAAGAATTGATATTGCCGTTCGAGATAAGTAAAATCATTGCAACTAAAAACAAAACAAACCAGCATTGAACGGATTTAATATGGTCAATATCGGATAATATGTAGCTTGTGTGTCACATATATGCTGTGAGAATGGTGAGATATTAAATGGTGGAAAAGCTCAAAATGAATAAGAGAAATGTAGAAAATTACCCAGGAATGATCCTCTCAGAAGCAATGTACGTCAGACAGATTATTTTAAACGGGTACGGGTACACTAAAACCCGCCCGAACCCGACCCGTTGCCATCCCTACCTACAATGTAATAATAAAGCTTAAAGTTATTTGACTGACAAATGAAAAGGCGCATGCAGATATAGTTTGAGACGCGAGTCATACATGCGTTCATTATTAGAACAAAATGGTTGAGCAAAGATATGAAAGAATAGCTCGATGCTGATATGGCAGTGAGATACCCGTACCTCGATGTTTCTATAAGAGGTTTGCTAACCCGCAAAACATGCCGGTTTCATTTAATTTACTTATATTTGACCCGTTTGAGAATCAAGAACAAATGGGTCTAAACTGCCACTTCCACTATATGTTCAAGTTAAAAGCAAGCAAAGAGGTAAGATTAAATCATACAAAAATTGAGTATTATGTTCTGACTGATCACCTGATACGCCGTATCCACCAGTTGGATACGATGTAGCAAACCTTCTAATCAGTACAACGTATTGAGTTTTACTGTCTAAACGGCGTATCTGTTTCATGACAATATGACGTATTCAGTAAGATCTATACGGCGTATTGGTATTCAACCAACTTATACGGCGTATTCAAATTAATTGAATATGACGTATTTGTCATCTGATACAGTAACAACAGTAAAACTCCATCTGTTTGATTTCACGCATAATTCCTATCATCAGGACATATCCTACTGATTCGTTGTCATTTGTTTCGGGTAGTGCATGACAAGAAGTTCGACGAAGGAACTACTCTCACCTTTTGAAAACCCGGAACAGAAATTTCTCTCAAAAAGGAGGCTCTTCGATACACCTAGTCTCATAGAATCGAATTCACCTGAGTTCGATCACATTTTTGACATCAAAGAACAATCAGAGGAAAGGGAAAGAGAAACAATGACAGAAATGATAGAGCAGTATATGAGCAAAACCCGAGAAAATTACGGATCGGGCGTTACTAGGCCTACGATCAACCAAGATACCCCCTTTAAATTGAATGGGAAATTTCTTAAAGAACTTCGTGACAATACTTTCAGTGGCTCAGAACACGAAGATGCAAACGAGCACATCGAAAAGGTTCTATAGATTGTTGACTTATTTCACATCCCAAAAGTAACTCAAGATCAAATCATGCGTCGAGCCTTCCCCGTATCCCTTACTGGAGCTGCAAATAGATGGCTAAGGAACCAGCCGTCAGGATCAATTACAACCTGGGAGGTCCTCAAAACTAAGTTTCTGAACAAATATTGTCCACCTGCACGCACCGCAAAGAAAATGGAGGAAATTAACAACTTCCAACAGGAACTCATTGAAAGCCTTTTCCGTGCATGGGAAAGATTTAAAGAATTGCTGATGAAGTTTCCTCAACATTATTTAACCGACATGCAAGAAGTTATCTTGTTTTACAACGGGCTCGATGTTCCAACTCGACAGATCCTGGACTCAAAGGGTGCCATACCTTCCAAAACTACAGCTGATGCTAAAATAGCCATTTAGGAGATGGCTGAATGCTCTCAGAAATGGCACAATGGAACATCTTCTAGGACCAGAAGTACTAAAACTTCTGACGGGCTTGCTGATATCCAAGCCCAACTCAACAATCTCGGACGAGAAATAAAGAAAGTAAATGAGAAAGTGTACGCTGCTCAGGTCGGATGCGAACTATGCAAGGGACCACACTATACAAAAGATTGTCCATAAAAGGAAGAAGGGAAAACTTTAGAAGAAGCCTACTATACACAGTTCGGTGCACCCTATCAACCTGGAGGACAGTATAGAGCAGCAGGGCCAGGATTCTACCAACGAAATAATGGAAATTCTTCGTATCCTGATCGGAGACCAAGCCTGGAAGAATCACTGACCAAATTCATGGCAGAATCAGCTAAAAGGCATGAAGAAAACTCGAACATAATCAAGGAGATCCGAGCTTCTACCGATGCAGCAATAAGAAACCAAGGAGCTTCGATTAAGACCTTGGAAATACAAATCGGACAGATGAGCAAAGTCTTGCAAGAGAGAGGGTTTGGAAGCCTGCCCAGCTCTACGGAGACAAACCCTCGAGACCAAGTTAAATCGATCTCAACTGCTAAAGCTGATTTCTCTGAGATACGCCGTATCGGGCATGAGCCATACGCCGTATCGGGCACACAGCACAGAAGCCTATTTTCTGAAACAGTCCCTTTTCCAAGACGACTGCAAAACTTTGGCTGTGATGATTAGAGAGAGGCACAAGATGTGAAGATTCTGGATACTTATGATCACTCCTTGCCTCAAAAAGAAAAAGACCCAGGGAGCTTTACTTTACCTTGTTTTATTCATAATATCTGTTTTGATAAAGCTCTTGTTGACCTTGGAGCAAGTGTGAGCGTTATGCCATTCTCTACCTACACCAACCTTGGTCTAGGAATTTTCTCACACTAGCTTGACCATCAAACTGGCTAACCGAACCATTAAACAACCAAGGGGTATTGCCGAAAATGTGCTAGTAAGGATAGGCAAATTTATTTTTTCTATAGACTTTATCATCTTGGACATAACCGAGGATAATGATGTCCTTTTAATCCTCGGACGACCATTCTTGTCAACTGCCCATTCCAAGATCGATGTCTTCAAAAGGAATATTACTTTAAGGGTCGGGGAAGAAAAGCTTGTTTTTAAAAGTGTTAAGCCCGCCACTAGCATAATCAAAAGGGTCTTTGTAATAAAAAGTCTTGATTCGAAAACAAACTTTATCGAAGAGGGTGATGAATCATTCGACCTAATTTATGGTGGCTACATAGAACTAAATGATTTGGAACACCTTATTAGAAAGTAAAACGGCTCGAGATTAAAATGAACACAATTTTTGTTAAAACCGACTCTTATAAGATGGAATTTTCTTGTGAATCGGGTATAAGTATGTTATCACTGACCTCCTCCCTTCCTTGCCCATTAACCTAATGTCTAAAAGTTTTTACTATTTCATATTTGGGGAAAAGGATGAAGGGAAGAGTCATTCCGGGACGTTGATCGATATACCTGTTTATCCGTTGGAACTTTTCTATATATCATGTTTAACCATCACTGACGATGAAGACATGAACAAAAGCCGTAAGATCGGCATGAAATTTTGCAAGAAGTAAGCATCATGCCAAAGTATTATGAAGAGATTCTCTCTCGGGAATAATTGCGAGCGAATTATAGAGGATGAATAAAAGGAATGAAGTGAAGGAAAAGGTCGAACTTAAAGACCAGCTGAAACAAAAGTGCTTTCCGGGAGACAACCCGATCATTTTAATTATTTGTCGCATTTACTTGTTTGAATTTTAATTTTCTGCACTGAGTCATGTCTTCCCAGACATACATACATCGTATCGAACCCCCTTGGATACAGCTATGCATGTCCTGGACTTATAGTTTAAAACTTAATTATTTAATTTTTAGTAATTTAATTGTTTCTACAGGAACAATACTGCGTATTCCTAGGGTTTGGGATACGGCGTATTGATCCAATGTACAGTGTGTGTTAATAATATTTTCTTGTACCATTGTAGCGAGATAGAAATTGCACTTGTCTTCTAACCTTTTAGCAGGACCTTGCTGAAACTATGATAAGGAAAAAACTGTATAAAAAGGACTTATGTGTTGAACTTATCCGGGCATTCTGAAGCCCTAGTCAACACACTTTTTGCTCAAAAACTCATCATGGAGAATTATCACGAGCAAAACATCAGGGAGTTTTTCGTTCTAAGTCTATTCTCCCTTATTATTTAATTATTTTATCTATACAACGAGGACGTTGTATAATTTAAGTGTGGGTGGAGAATTAGAACGTACTTGTCTTTAATTTACAATAACATGCAAAGTTCTTAAAAATGGTCAAAATTTTTAAATTTTTTTTCAACACGACTTTTGTAAACATCACTAGTTACATTACCTAGCGCACTATAACCCTTGATACATATTGTGAGAATTAAGCCTATTCCGTTTCCAACTATCTACTAAATTCCACAAACTTATGAGTGTGCCGGTGATGTAGTGGACTTTAGAACTTGGCCTAGTATATCACTCGAGACCGCCATTATTAGTACTATGAATTTAGATGGAATAACATGTTCAACTGATAAATTTCTAGGATTCAACCAAATAGCCTACATGTCGTAAAATTAACTATCCACACTGGTTAGTTAACTCCCGTGTAACCCTTGATTACTCTCATTTTTAGAGTAAAATCCCCTAGAACAACCTGTTGAGCCATTCCTTTCTTTTTGTACACCATATTATATGTTTCGTTACACCTTTGCACCTTAGCCTACCGTGTAGATTAAGCCTATTTCTCTATGTTGCTAGTTGCTTTCGTGTAAAGTCTTGTATTTCCTGTGTCAAAGTGAAATTTTTCTATCTCTGTAATGGTCGAGAAATTGCACAATGCAATGGGAAAATATGTAGCTCGTAAGTTTCACTACTTTTCGCAATTATGAATTATGTCCGATGAAGAAGTACTACAAGGAAAAGATTATCCGGATAAATTATGAAAGTGAAGACGGTGGAATCAAACCGAGGTTTATTATGTATTATGAAAAAAAAGAAGGAAGAAAAATAGTCATTTCAAAAAGAAGTTTATACCGAAGGAATCACTTAGAAGGATTGATTATTCGTTGATACGTTACAAAAATCAACGATGTTAAGTTTTGTAAAAAGTGGCCGATATCACCACTTACATTTGTAGATTTCTGAAAATTACCAATATGCCGTATCAAAAAAGTGATATGAAGTATCAGCGCCAAGACTGCACAGAAAAGCGTTTGACCAGATTCCCAATATGGCGTTCCATGCTATACTTACCTATAGCTGTATCTATGAGATCAACGATTAGTAGATTCAGTAAATCAAGGAGAAAAGTGGGAATTAATATACAAAGGATTTATTATGGAACGTAGCGCGCACTCAAGGAATCCAAGACCATACGCCGTATCGACCCTTTCTGGATTTGGCGTTTCGAGTATTTTCAGCAACTATAAATAGATGACTCAAAAAATGGTTTTTAGTGTGCAATATCATTATTCCTTGATTACCTATACTCATCAGAGACCCATTTTAGAAGAGAAGATCAGCCATATAAAGGTTAAGCTTTGATCACGAATCCATCGAAGAAGAAGACATCGTGTAATTTTTACACTTTAATCGTTTCGGTTTTCTATTGTTTGATTCGCTTGCTATAAATTATAATGGTTGTGGGCTAATACCTCGGGTATTAGCCGTTTAATGAAAGTTCTATGTTTGGTTGGTTTTATAAACTTCGATTTCTTAATTTTCGTTGATTGTTTAATTATGTTTATCACCGCATACTTGTTTATGTGTTTGAATATGCGACCTGTCATTCAACTGGGTCTAGTGCTACGGACCATGTAATCTAAATACTAGGATAGCTCTCCAAATCGTGTTTTATATGCCTGGACCAATAGGATCACAAATAACGTTCTCTTTTGATAATGAGCTTAGTTGGACCAGTAGGTGACCCGTTTATGTTTCAGCAATCATGATTTAATTAACTTGAATAAAGATTGGAATAGTGACTAACGTTATATAAAAACACCTTTCAAACAATAGTGGGGAAAGTCCCGATGGGCTTAGAGTTTTAACAGGGATCACACTGCTACTAGTTCTCTAAGATAGATTATAATTAAACTAAGGGATGCTTTATGCGGATGCATTAATTGTGATAGGATTAATTGTGTCTAGGTCTTAGGTTGATGTCCCGCCTAAGTCTTAAGAATGATATGCCGCTTCGATGTTAAGTAAAATCATTGCATCAAAACCAACAACCAGCATTGGACCCGGATTTTATATGGCTAATATAGTTTTCTATCATTTGGCTTGTACCGCTTTTCTATCTTTTAATCTTCATCTTTTATGTTTATTGTGTATTGAATTGGTATTTGTTTCCACCAAACTTGTGCCAGTCTCTCAGGCTGAACCCCCCAATTTCATTAGACAACGTACATAGCATAGGTTTAACCAGTAAATAGACTAATTAAAATACTGACAGAATATAGGATTAAATTTTCACTCTTAGTGTTCGACACCCTACTTACCGCGAACTCCATCTTGACCTGGTACACTGCTCGTTAAAGTGTTGTTTTAGGTTTATCGGCTAAATATAAATGTAAAACTTGATAATCAAATAATTGACCATACACGACAGCACATCAGGTTTTTGGCGCCGTTGCCGGGGAGTGAAATTATTAAACCTTATTCTTATCAGTATTTCTAACCTTTAATTTAATTTAGTATAATCTAATCATTTAAATTCTGTTTGTATTTATTCGCTTTATGGGTTTAAATTGTTTGTTTAAATCCGTGCATTTAATTGTTTTAAATAGTATTCTATTCTGACTAATCACCTGATACGCCGTATCCACCAGTTGGATATGACGTATCAAACCTTCTAATCAGGACAGCGTATTGAGTTTTACTGTCTAAACGGCGTATCTATTTCACGATAATACGGCGTATTCGGTAAGATCTATATGGCGTACTGGTATTCAACAGACCTATACGGCGTATTCAGACTAATTGAATACGGCGTATTTGTCATCTGATACAATAGCAAATCGATCTTTTATATCGTACTAACAATTCCATCCATTTTTGAGAAAGTGGTGATTGCCCAGCATGGTACCAAGCTATGATGACACAAGGAATGGGAATAGAGAGCATAATAACTCGCGGATGATCACAGCTCCCAAATTAAAAATCGGTGATGAATTCTTGAAAATATTGGAGGACAGTGCCTTTATTGGCATGGATGGAGGGGACGTTACCGATCACATTGCAAAGGTGCTCGAAATAACTGAATGAATTAAGATGCCTGATGTGGATAAGAATGAACTGAGATTATATGTCTTCTCAAAATCACTCAGTGGAAATGCCAAAAAACGGTGGGACGATGAAATTAACGAAACAACCATTACCTGGAGTAAACTAAATGATAAAATTTTTCATAAATATTACTCATTGTCCCATACTTGCAATAGCAAAATCCCTGATGACCTTGACAACGGTACGGATTACTTTGAATTTATGTATTGGGTGGCATCAAAGTTTGACAATTATTGTGAGATTGACAAAAATACTAAAAATGGGATATGGGAATTTTATGTGAATGAACGTACTAAAGGAACTATTGTGACCTCGGCGAATACAAAGAACCGTGCAAAAGGACATGTTCGGATACATTCTATAAACCCTATTTAGATGCACAGGAAGCAAAAGACATCTACGAAGTTATTAATAGGGAATATTCTTCGATACCAATTCCCGCTCACCGCGACATCGATAACCCAAACGAACTATGCAGAACCGAAGAATTCACAGTCGTATGACATTCGATAGGCAATGACAAAGAATTCGTTACAGTGGGTCCAAGCAAAATTAATATTGTTGAAAGAACTCCTGGCAGCATGTCTAGCATCTACCACGAACTCTTCAACAAAAAAGATCGCGAATGGGAAGTAACACGGACGAGATAAGAAGGAAAAAGGTCAAACTTAAAGACCAGCTGAAACAAAAGTGATTCCCGGGAGACAACCTGGTCGTTTTAATTGTTTGAATTTTAATTTTCTACACGAGTCTGTCTTCCCAGACATTACATACGGCGTATCGAAATCCATTGGATACGGCGTATGCATGTCTAGACGTTATCTGTTTTTAAAACTTAATTATTTAATTTCCAGTAATTTAATTGTTTCTACAGGAACAATACGGCGTATCTTAGGGTTTGGGATACGGCGTATTGATCCATGTACAGTTGTGTGTTTAATTGTTTTCTTGTACCATTGTAGCGAGATAGAATTTGCACTTGTCTTCTAACATTTTACAGGACCTTGCTAAAACTATGATATGGTATATGCTGAAAAAGACTTGTGTTGAACTTATCCGGGCATTCTGAAGCCCTAGTTAACACACTTTTTGCTCAAGAACTCATCATGGAGAATTATCACGAGCAAAACATCAGGGAGTTTTCCGTTCTAATTCTATTTTCCCTTATTATTTAATTATTGTATCTATATAATGAGTACCTTGTATAATTTAAGTGGGGGGATGGAGAATTAGAACGTACTTGTCTTCTTTTTTACAAAATAATAAAAATGGTAAAAAATTTAAAAAATTTAGCATGACTTTTGTAAAAATTACTAGTTACATTACCTAGCGCACTATAACCCTTGATACATATTGTGAGAATTAAGCCTATTCTATTTCTAATTGTACTAAATTCCACAAATTTATGAGTGTGCCGGTGATGTAGTGGACTTTAGAACTTCGCCTGGTATATCACTCAATACCGCCATGATTAGTACTATGGATTTAGATGGAAGAACATGTTCAATTGATAAATTTCTAGGATTCAACCAAATAGCCTACATGTCGTAAAATTAACTATCCTCGCTAGTTAGTTAACTCCCGTGTAACCCTTGATTACTCTTATTTTTAGAGTAAAATCCCTTAGAACAACCTGTTGAGCCATTCCTTTCTTTTTCTACACCATATTATAGGTTTCATTACACCTTTGCACCTTAGCCTACCTTGTAGATTAAGCCTATTTCTCTATGTTGCTAGTTGCTTTCGTGTAAAGTCTTGTATTTCCTGTGTCAGAGTGAAATTTTTCTATCTTTGTAATGGTCAGGAATTTGTACAATGCAATATGAAAGTATGTAGCTCGTAAGTTTCACTACTTTTTGTAATTATGAATTATGTCCGATGAAACAGTACTACAAGGAAAAGATTATCCGGATAAATAATGAAAGTGAAGACGGTGGAATCAAACCGATGTTTATTATGTATTATGAAAAAATAGAATGGAAAAAGAAAAAAAGCAAAAAAAGATAAGGAAGAAAAATAGTCGTTTCAAAAAGAAGTTTATACCGAAGGAATCACTTAGAAGGATCGATTATTCGTTGATACGTTACAAAAATCAACGATGTTAAGTTTTGTAAAAAGTGGTCGATATCACCACTTGTGTAAAAGTATGTAAAGAGCGGGATGTAAGGGAAGTTGACCGTTATGGGGAACGTCAACTTTGGTTGTCTTTGTCATTTCTGCGATCGAGGCGTCTGTCTATATATTCGAGTCTTTGTCATGGAACGGTCGGGGGAAAGTTACTAGCAACCGCACCTTATTTGTTGGCTTAATCTATTTGTTTTGTGAATTTTATTTAACAACCATTTTACTTCCCTTTCCTAGCAACTAACCTTAGTGTCTACTCGAACGAGGACTTGTTCGAGCATGCATGTCTATTCCGTCGTTACGGCCATGTATGCATGTCTCAGCTGCCTTGTTGGATGACGACTTTTGGTGAAAGTTAGAAGGTCTCTACCCAATATCATTCTTCATCCTAACCGTTGGTTAAACACGAACAGGGATGTGTTCGGATTGTATATGTCTATTCCGTCATTACGGCCATGTATATACGATACAGCTGCCTTGTTAGTGTGGTACTTATGGTGAAAGACTATTGAATGATCAACTGTAAGCCTTCTTAACCTAATTTAGCTTTTGACTTGTTCTTCTTTAGCTTTAACAGTGGAGATGTGTATCCTTGCCAAGCTTATGATACGAAACTAATCACGACCGAGCAATTGAGCGTACTACTTAAATGTTGCACCCTAGATTAGTTGAGTGATCTTAGTGTTTTCATTTTCATATTTCGTGAGGAGCTTAGTTATGTACAGGTGATTAGGACAAAACGATGCTTAAACGGAAAATCCTTAATTTCGGTTCGGGACACATTTTCATAAACTAAACTTTTTTTAAAAGTCTACTTGAGGACAAGTAGGATTCAAGTGAAGGGATATTTGATGACATCAAATAACGTTACTTTATTATATCATTTATCCCATCTATTTTGCTCACTTTTATATAATTATTTCATTATTTGGTACTCAATTGCTTTAAAGTTTTAACATAAAAGTATCTAAAATGTTATGTGTTTCTTTCTCCTCAACCCAAAAATGAGATCTGAAGAACAACAACAACAACACACAAAGT
>BQNB010007248.1:79523-94235 GCA_026074375.1 Tanacetum coccineum | reverse complement strand
GGTCATCGACATATACCTCTAAGTTACGTCCAATCTGCTTTTGGAATGCCTTATCCACTAAGCGTTGATATGTTGACCCGGAATTTTTTAAACCGAACGGCATCTTGGAATAGCAAAATATTCTTTGGCTAGTAATGAATGCTGTTTTTTCTTCATCCTCTTTTGCCATTTTGATTTGGTGGTATCCTTTGTATGCATCCAAGAAGCATTTAAAGAGATATCCGCAGAGGGATTCCACTTTCTAGTCTATTTCTGGTAATGGATAACAATCTTTAGGATATGCGTTGTTAAGATCCTTAAAGTCTACGCACATTCGCCAAGTTCCGTCATGCTTTTTGACCATTACCGGATTAGATAGCCAACTGTGATAATGGACTTCCTTCATTATTCCAGCGTCCACTAATTTTTCCACCTCTTCTTGGATTGCCTTATTTCTTTCCGGTGCCTGTCCTCTCTTCTTTTGCCTAACCGGCGAATATCCTTCTCGGATATTCAAGCGGTGCTCCGCGATGCTTCGTGGGACGCCCGTCATATCAGCTGGCTTCCAGGCAAAAATATCCAAGTTTTGTTTGAGCAAGGAACATAGTTCTTTGCGTCATTTTTCTGTTAATATGGATCCTATGGCAACTGTTTGTTCAGGGTACTCTGGGTGGATTGCTATATTTATTTTCTCTTCCAGTACCTGGTTTACTGCGGGAGACGGGATGCTAGGTCCGGAGATTATAGCACATTCCATAGGAATGACTCTACTACTCTGTAGCGTTACCGTGCCGCCCTCAACGGGAAATTTTAACATTCCTTATGCCCGGCCTGCCTATTATTGCATTGTGTTGGGATGGTGACCTGATAACCATGAAGTTCATCCATGCGGAGGTGGAGTGTACTTCATCACCTATTTTTACTAGCAAGGCTATCTGGCCTAGTGGCCAAATAGTCTCTCCGCTGAATCCGATAAGGTTAGTGGTGGCCGGAACCATTTGATCCCTTATCTCTTTGCGGAGTTTTATGAAGCAATGTTCATACAAGACTTCTGAGGATGCTCCACCGTCAATATATACCCTATGCACAAAGTGTCCGCCCATTTCGACTTCGATGATCATTGGGCCTTCCGTCCCGTCTTCTTCCCTTAGGGGTAGAAAAGACATTGCCGTCTCCAGAGAGAAGCTTTGGGTAATCCTAGGTTTGGCCACTCTTTCCCATGGTTGGATCATTAGTATAGTCAGAGGTTTATCCTTTCCGGACGCTTCCCCTTTTTTCGGTGCTTTCGGCTTGTCGTTCTGTTTTAATTCCTTGATGAATTGCGACAATTTTCCGGCCTTGATCATTTCATCTATTTGCTTTCTCAGCTGCATGCATTCGTCTGTGTTATGTCCCGTATCTGAATGAAATTCGTAGTATTTGTTCGGATCTCTTTTTTCCACGGGAGTTACTATTGGGGGTGGAGCTTTGAACTTTCCTTTTTCCAGAGCAAAAATTTATTTTGCCGTTTTTGTAAGGAGTGAGAATCTATCTGGCTTACGATCTGGTCTTTGTTTGTTTTTGAAGCCTTTCTTGAAATTTGGTTTGTTCCCGCCCTCTGACGGTTTCCATGATGAAGGCGCTTTTCTCTGGCCGTGACTGAGTGCAGCAACTTCTCCTTGTAGGAAGGACGTAATCATTCTATACATTTCGTCCA
The DNA here is from genome assembly GCA_026074375.1 of Tanacetum coccineum. Classification (NCBI taxonomy): domain Eukaryota; kingdom Viridiplantae; phylum Streptophyta; class Magnoliopsida; order Asterales; family Asteraceae; genus Tanacetum; species Tanacetum coccineum. The sequence goes on along the minus strand of BQNB010007248.1, from coordinate 92,560 downwards.
TAGATCTCGAAATTCTTTCATATAGACGCTTGATTAACCCAGGGTGGGTTATTCAGTGCATAAACCCAGAGATTCTCATGCATTCCGGAGCTCCTTCTACGTCTAGGACTTCTGCCTTATACCTTTCCATGAAGTCTTTCGTAAATTCTCCGTCTCTTTTCTTGATGTGATGTATCTCCACCGGATCCTTGATATGCTTTGTTTGCTGAAGATAGTTTTCCCTAAACGTTGTCCTTAGATCTTCATAGCTATCGATCGACTCTTTTGGTAGCTTGTCAAACCAAACTCTGGCATTCCCGGTGAGGGTTGAGTTGAACATGTGACACCATGTCGGCATTGCCCAACCTTCTGTTTTTGCGGCCGATTGAAATAACTTTAAGTGATCCTCCGGATCTCCACTTCCATCGTATGTTTTGACATGGCTGGGCATCCTATTCCTCGGGAGACTAAAATGCCGGATCCGAGGTGTGAAAGGATTTCTTTCCTCACGTGTCTAAGGCTGGGAAAGATCATTTTCATAGGTGTTTGATCTCTGTCTTCTTGACTTAGATTTCCACAAGTGACCCCTTCACTATAGTCACTTTCACTTTCTGAATATTGGCTAGTCGTACGAGATGGTGTTCCCTTTTGTTGACGCCTTCTTGCTTCTACCTCAACTCTTTTTGCTTGGGGACTCCGTTGAAGACTATTAGGACGTGTGGATGTAGCTGGCTCTTTTCTTCTCAACCTATTAAACACGCCTTCTTCTTTCCGTGGCTGGAGCCGCGGCGAATGGGATCTGTACTTCTTAAGCCTTTTGAAAACACTAGCGTGTGGTGATGGGCTTCGAGAATACCTGCCTCCGTGCCTTCTTCTAGGTTCCGTTCGAGCAGTTGGTGTCTTAGATTCAGAGTAGTGCGATTCTTCACGGCTTCTTATTTTAATTCCAGACTCTTCACCATAGATCAGTCGTGCTTTTACCGCGTTGAGTTTGTCTTTCTGCTCTTTTTCTTTTTGCATCTTTTCGGCGATGAGCGGCAAGAGTTGGTGGTAATTTTTGTCGCACATTTCCCTAAGAACCTCATCAGACATAGGTTCCTCAAGACCCTGGGGACCATTCCTTCCCCCTATGTTTCTCACGGCGGACGTGGGATTGTTTGTGATTTGTTCGTGAGTGCTCATGGTGAGTTTTTTAGAGAATCGTGGTTGCGCAAGGGTCCCACGGATGGCGCCACTTGTTAGTACAAAGTTCGTGTCGGGTTTAGTAGTGTCAAAGTCCTTTGTCGGGTTGGGCCTCCAAATGACTTGAATGCTTGATCTTGTACTAGAGCAAGAGAAGTGATGATTTTCTTCACAATTAAAAGTAAACCGTTAGCCTTACCGTGTGGACGGACCCCACGATTAGACTCCGGTGTGAGAGTAAGTATTCATATTGTCAGAGTATATGTCAGAGAGAACAAGAATAATTGTGTACCTTTTGGGATGTATTGTGACCCCTATTTATAGGTGTCTAGTACTAGGGTTTCCTAGTATTTCGGTTACTTTAGTAGTGGCCGGAGTGGGTCCCTTGTCGGGCAAGGGTCCTCGACAATCGTGTTGAACGGACGCAGATGTTCTTCGAACAGATCGTCTTATAAGTGGATCCGCGGACGGATCGTCTACAAGTATGTCCAGCAGGACGTGAACGGGTGCGGCCTTTAGAGATACTCACGCGCGTCTTTGGAATATCCGGAGCGTGACCCTTGTCAGGCTTTGTATTGGACCTGGGCCCATATGCGTATACTATGAACTAAGCCCAGTAAGCTTGGTGTTCATACTATACGTCATCAATATGTATGTCATGTTGTGAGCTATTTGTTCGATGTGTAAGAATGACAAATGAGCCATTGACTTCTTGTTTGTTCCTAGTATTGGATGAAGTGATTCTATACTTACCATTTTGAGTTGTGTTGATAGAAATAATGCCTAAAAACATTATTAATATTTTTCACATCTTTACGTTTTGATAATCAAAAACTATAAAAACGTTCAATGTAAATTTATTCGTAATACAAATAATTTGTAGTAAATTTACCATTTCAAAAATTATTTTCACCTTAAAGTATGATTAAGTTAATGCGTAATGCTTTTTATGATCAAAGGGAAACTTTTTAATCAACCTTCTCAGTTTATATACGTTGTCAAACATTTTTATATATACTACAAAAACATTTTCTATCATTTAATAAGAAATGTTTATTTTAAAATAAGAGTAAATTGCATTTTTGGTTCACTTATTGGTATGGCAAATTGCGAGGTTTTGGAACCCTAACTTTCCGAAATTGCAATGATGGTCCTTTTTTCAGTTTTGGGTTGCAAGGTTTGTCCTTTTGGGTTGCATTTTTGGTCCCTGTGGTTTGGCCAAAATACAGGTTTGGTCTCGGACCAGGGACCAATTTGTAACTCGGAAACTTGAAAATAGGGACCCAGCACTACAATTTCACGAAAGTTATGTCTTCAAACACCTGCAATTTGACCATACAACAGGGACCAAAAATGCAATAAAATCTTTAAAATTATTATTTATGAAATTCAAAATTTTCAGGCTTAAACGGCTAGAAAGTTCCAAAAAATTTCACCTACACCAATCGGACTTATGGGGAGCGCTCCTACTATAGGGCGGCCCTTAAATACACGGGGGCTACCTTATCTTCTAAGGGGACCACCCACAATATTAAGGGGACCACCCAATAGGTAGAACGCTCTTACTGAATGTCCTATTTATATTAGACTTTTCCCTAATATTTTTTACCTTTTGCACTCATTCTTTCATGATCAATAATAGCCCACGCATCTATTAACATGCTTTGATCATTTAATCTTAAATACTTTGTTTCCAAAGTGATCCAGCTCATAATCCTTAAGTGCAAGAGAAGAATACTTCCTACATCAGTGAAGAAGTATTCCTCCTTTGTGTGTTGCATCTTATTGCATCCTTATCATATACTTGTAAATCATTTGTAATCTTGTAAAGTTGTGTAGTTGTTTGATCTTGGTGATTGTTGTAAGTTTAGTTGGATCTTGGTGTTACTTTCCTAGTAGTGTTAGTTTGTGTGATTATAGATAGTTGGCTTGGTGAATTGTCGGTGTGAACAGAAAAATAAGGTGTGAAGATAGTTTGTGTAGTCGTGAAGCATAATTGTGTAGTGATGTTGTGATGTTGTGTGTAGATTGGTTCAGTAAGATTGGAAACTGAAATCTTGCTTTGTTCAAAAAATCAAGATAAGCGAAAGTTGTGTAGGTTTTCTCGGCCATAAGGCAGCTGTTGACTTAGTGAAGAATAACCTCTCGAGGTAGGTGCTCGAGGAGTGGAGTAGGGAGATGAGGTGCTCTCGTTGCCGATCCACTATAAATCATCGGTTGTGGTTTGATGTTCTTATCTCTTATTATTCTTTGGATTACATTATTTTCTCATACTATCCTATTAATTGTTTAGATAAGTATAGTGTTCATATTGTGCAAGTGTTGAATTCAATTAAAAGTCGAATCTAGAATTTTTACAAACACTTTAAAACCTTAGATTAAAAAGCTGTTAACTTTTCACAACACCCCTTCTAGTTTTTTACTAGTGGTATCAGTGTGACACGTCACAAACAGATTTTTAAAATTAATTGTATTTTAAAACTTGAATCGATATATAGAATCGAAAAAATATTTAGAAGAGCAATATATGCAAAGACCACTCTATTTGAATGTGATGGATTTATTTATTGGAAAAATAGATTCGAAAGTTATGTGAAGTCAAAAGATCTAGATTTTGACATGTTATTACCGATGGTGATTTTCCTCCTATTCAAAATAATCCCGAAACTAAAAAGGATGAAGTTGTACCTTTTCATAAACAAAACGATGATCTTAAAAAAAACTTGCAAAAAATAATGAAGCTAAAATGGTAATTTATAATGCTTTGCCACGTAAAGAATACGAAGATTTTTATGTTGCAAACGCAAAAGAAATTGGGATACTGTAATTTAATCACTCATCAAGGTAAATAATCAAGTCAAAAGCTAACCAATAAGATTCTTCTTGTTTATACATATAAACAATTTATGATTTGCGAAGAGGAGTACAATTGATAATGCATTTGCTAAATTTAACACTATTATTACTAATCATAAATCCATTTAATGAAGGTTTTTCTAGCAGAAGAAATTGTGTTATGGAAATTTTTAGGGCATTCTCCAAAATGGCGCCGTGAAGTACGGTGATTGATAGAATCAAAGTGGTCTAAACAACCTTACATTATTGACGTAGTAATTGGGAAACTTGAAATGTTTTGAAGATGTAATTTAAGAAGATTTCAAAAGGTCAAAGCAAAAAAGAAACAAAGTAGATTCTTCTTGCATTAAAGGTGAGAAAGGAAGTAAGTGATGAAGATAGCTCACAAGCTCCGATAGTGGAGACGAAGAGGTATGCTATGGCCGTAAAAGGAATTCAAGAAAATTATTCAAGAGACAAGGGAAGTTTTATAAGACAACAACGACGGTGATAGAAAAATCATTCCAAAGTAAGTGAAATGATGGTTATGGTAAAAGTGCAAAAGAAAATGTTTAGATGTGGTGATACAAATCACTCATTGGAGAATGTTTCAAAAGCCGACAAAGAACAAACATCAAAGAGCATTTATTGAGGACATGGTGCGACAAGGAGAAGATGAAGTGAAAAAGACTCAAAGATGAAAATTGTATTTAGCTCAAGCGCCCGATGAAAATGCTTAGGAATAAACTTCGAACCCCATGAGTAGATTAATGTAGTGGATAATCAAAAAACACTTGACCAGTAATCTAAAAATTGTTTTCTTCATACAAATGCATACTAAGGGGGAAACGTAATTTTTTTGAGCAACTTGCGCGGTTTTTAAAATTATAGGCAAAGGTACGTTTTCTCAAGACTCCCTAATTTAATTGAAAATGTTGAGGCAGTGATATACTTAACATATAAACTTGTTAGTATAGGTAAAATATGTGACTTATAAAGGGACAAGTAATTTTACCGAACACGATAAGCAGAATCAAGACGAAAAGGTTATAGGTAAAGGAATTAAGGGAATGGAGGGATTCTATGTAATGAAACTTGGAAAAGAAACCAGGGAGTCAAAATATGTCTGTGCAACATTAGCAAAATCTTACAGCACTATGGCTTAGGAGAATTATGTTCTCGCTAATGTGCATCTAATTCAAATCAGTAGCATCTAAAGAATTAGTTAGAAATTACCCAAAACTTAGATACGTCGACATTTTTGTGATGCATTGTATTATTGGAAAGCTAGATCGTTGCAAGTTCATGAGGCATAAAAATAAGTTTCAACATCTAGATGCTTAGAACTAATTCAAATGGATTTGTTTGACCCTTACGCCTATACGAAGTTTGGAGTGGAATCAAATTATACCTTAGTAATTGTAGATGGATATCTCTCGCTTTCCATTGACTAGTTTTTTGCAAATAAATCGAAGCCATTTCGTAAAAATTCGATATATTTAGCAAATGATCCAAACAAATTAGGATGTTCCATTATCATTTAGAACAGTTCATGGTCAGAAATTTGGATAAGAAGTACAATTCGGAAACTATTATGACTTTAATGGGATTGCTCATAATTTTTCTGCACCTCGTACTCCACAATCTAATGGGTAGTAGAAAGAAAAAATCACACTCTACAAGATATGTAGTAACCATGTTATTGAATCAATCCATTCCTTAAAAATTTTGGTGTAATGCGGTCGATACGTCAACCTATATAATTAATAGAGTTTCCATTAGACGTATTTTAGGAAAAACTCCATACGAGTTGTTAAGAGGTAGGAACCCAAATCTTAGCCATTTTAGAGTATTCGGAAGTAATTTCTTTATTCTTAATACAAAAGATTACCTCACCAAGTTCGACCCAAAGTAGTACGAAGGTGTTTTCCTAGGATATTCACAAAAATAGTAAAGCTTACATAATATTTAACAAACAAACATGAAAGTTAAAGAGATCGCTGATTTAACTTTAGATGAAAACTCCTCCCCCGCCTAAAACATCACCATTGGAAGATGATGAGTTAGTCGAAGAAGAAGCTATTGAGGTTAGTAAAACAAAACCCATAGGCAATGATCTTGAAGACATTTCATTAGAAAATAATTAATTGCAAATTTTAAAGAATCTAAAACATACTCATTCCCTAGAAAACGTCATGGGTAATTCTAAATAGCAGAGAAGCTCTTTGGGTCGATAAGTTCAAGGAAAAAGCAATTTGTTTTGCTACTTTATTCTTAAACAATAGAAACACTAAAATATATATGAGGCATTAAAAGTTGAAAATTGGGTAATGGCCATACAGAGGAACTAAACCAAATTTACAAACAAATGACGGTTTGGGGAACTAGTCCCAAATTCCAATGGATCATGGACCATTATAGGAACAAAATGGGTATATAGAAATAAAAATCGATGGATAATTGGCGTCGTAACTAGAAACAAAGATTAGGTTAGTCGCCCTAATGTTATAATAAAAGAAGGTATTAATATGACATAAACATTTGCACCCGTAGGCTATGATAAAGTCCATAAGAATACTTTTTGTTATGCTGCGCTTAGACTTTATGTTATTACCAAATGGATGTGATGAGTGCATTCCTTATCGGTTTTTTCAATGTGGAGTTCCCGTGACACAAAACCTCAAGGATTCATTACTTCGCAAACCTAATTATGTCTATAGACTAAAGAAAGCTCTTTATGGTCTAAAACAAGCCCCAAAAGCTTGGTACGATTGATTAAAAGCCTTTCTTATTAAACATGATTACTCCATGGGAATGGTAGATAACACACTCTTCACTAAAAAGAAAGACTCCAACCTCATTATTGTCCAAATATATGTTGATGACATTATATTCGGATTAACTTGTCAAGAAATGTGTGATGACTTTGCCAAGATCATGCATGATGAGTTTGAAATGAGTATGATGGGGGAACTAAATTTTTTCTTAGGATTACAAATAAAACAATTAGATGATGGAATATTTTTTAATCAATCAAAATTATTAAGGAAATGCTTAGAAATTTGGGACTAGTAGCTCTAAGCCAATGAAAACCCTATGGGTTACGGAAACCACAAATCTAACGAGGAAACGACTGAAGTGGAGTCCGTAGGATAATACCAAATATAGAGGCATGATAGCTAGTTTATTGTACTTAACGGCAAATAGACCCGATATCATGTTTAGTGTTTGCCTTTGTGCACGCTTTCAAGAGGATCCCACAACCTCTCACCTAGAAGCGGTTACAAGTATCTTCTGATACATTAAAGGCACTACGCATTTAGGATTATGGTATCCTAAGGGCATCCGTCATAGAATCAATAGTGTCATGCGGTTTGGGATCATGCGGGAGATTACGTAGATCACAAGAGCACTAGTGGTGTTTGCACGTTTATGGGATGTTGCCTAACATCTTGGTTTTTGAAGAAGCAAACCGCTCTTGCCATCTCCACAACCAAAGCGGAATATGTAAGCGCCGAAAATGCATGTCAACAAGCCCTATGGATGAAACAAGCTCTCATAGACTATGGCATTAGGTTATACGACATTCCAAAATGTGTGATAACTCAAATGGGGCTATAGATTAAGTTTGAATCCCGGTCAACACTCACGAAACAATACACATTGAGTTCGCATCACATTCTTCGCGATAATATTCAATAAGGGATTATCTCTATAGAAAAGGTCTCTTCGGAGACAAACTTAGACGATGTCTAATAAAACCACTTAAATGTGAGCCATTTAACTACTTACGTCTAGGTCTAGGAATGATGGAACAAATTGATTAAGTTTTCGGCATAATAAAGAAATGATAATCATCAAAGAACTGTTTGTCAAAAATCTGAGAAAAATTTTTCTCAACAGGTGGCGGGCCCCTTAATTTTAAGGGGGATGGGCTAGACTTTATGGGGAACCTCCCACCTGGACTGTTTAAATTTTTTTTTTTCTCTTCTGTGGTCTTGGTTTCTATTTTACACATAAAAAACAAGATTAGGGAAAAATCCTATTAAGAAAATCTTTTATAAATTCTTCTATCTAGATGCATATCTCATTTTTCATATATACTTATAGTCCAAGTTTTTATTTCTAAAACAGTCTTTCTCACAAATAGGAGCACTTCGGAATAATCAACTTTCTTTATATTGTTGAGATATGCTAAAATTTTTTTCAAATATGACATAAATGTTCTTATTTCTCTGTTGTCCAAAACCTATATAATTAATATTTATTTTCGGAAATTCTTGGTTTGAGCATATTTAAATCAAGAAGCATTTGGATTATTTCTTAGATTTTACAGTCTTTGTGTCGAAATAATCGTACTCACATTTGTCGCACTTAGGCCACTCTAGTATTTGCACAAAGTTTGGTTCGTTTTTAATCATAACCCTCTTGTCAAGGAAAAATTTCTTTGTGCATTATAATCTGTTACATATTTTATAAGCTCTTCTATCTTTTGGTCTTCAAATCCATTATGTTATATGCTTAATTATGTGATTGTTTTATCCTAAAAACTTGTCATATATTATGTAGAATGTTGAATACTTTATTGCTATGTGCTAATATATTAATTGTCATTAATAGGAGGGACTTGCTGCAAATTAACCACCAATAACAGAAACCCTCAATCATAAATTTTAAGATAAATATGATTTTTGGAAAATTCTTAGAAAATAGCATCAGGCGGCACCCACACTTAATTTCAATAAAGGGCGGTCACCTTTTCTTTTAGGGGACCGGCCTAGTAGTCAGGGTAAGACAGTATGTCATCCCCATTTTTGACCAAAATTAACCTTAGTCTTTGTCTAACTGTTTCGTTATAATTCACATACATTTCTCTGGATTTGTTCCTTTAAATGTTCATTCTTCCTAATTTAAACACTTTCTCCACTATAAATACATTCTCAACCCATCATCATGCATATTCTTCCTCATCTAATGATCATCTACATAACTTAACCAACATTCAAACATTAAGGGTATGCCAAATATGAGTGTGTATTAACATTTTGAGGAAGAAAACTAAACCCATTATTTTACTTCCAATGTGCTAATGAGCTCAATGTAAGTTCACCTACACCAATGCCAAAACCACTCACTCCTCATCATGAACCATCTCAAGAAAACAATCACCCCAATCAAGCATTACCAAATCCTTACATTAAGGACACTCCCTCATCACTACAAGTTGTCTCACATCCTCCATTTCCTATCTTACCCATCAATTCACATGTTACTCACACTCAAGCTCCACCTAAAAGTGACAACCAAACTCAACACACCACCTCTATCTCCAAGTAGAGAAAGCCTAGTTGATGACATTAATAAACTACAAGACCTATCAAATCTCTTAGCCATGCATCTCTCACAACAACAAAACAACATTCCCTTATCACCTTACTCTCCAAACCTACCACACACCCTAAACATCAACCAAGTTAAAACCCATGTTTGGTATTGCCCTTGTTGTATCTTCATCCAAAAACAATTCCTTGCTTAAAGTGAGGATATCAATTGGATTGAATTCCTCCTCACTCGACCTTATCCACCACCTAGAGTTCAAAGAGATTACCCTTCCACAACCGCCTCCGCTCCAAACTCTCCGACCAACTAATCTCATAATATGCCTCTAAATCATCGCCAAACCCTTTTGTGTCGCAAGCAAGTCAAAAATCCTTCTATGGCTATTTAGGATTTTTTTTTATGTAATAATATGCTTCTAAAGCATATTTGTTTTTCTTTATGTATGCTTGTGTGAAGTTCACACACATTGTCCTAAATGAATGAAGTATCTTTTGCTTTGATGTTTGCTTGCACTTGTCATATTTTTCCTTTCTTCTTGCTACATGTTAGAAATATTTGTATTGTTCTAACTCGTTTTTGTAGCCAAGAAACCATAGCTCGATTCCTTGGTGCCCTCTAACGAGGGGGAGCACACATCAAGGGGGATCATTTATTCCGTTGATTTTACTAGCAATTCTCGACGATGCTTTTTTGATTCTACAAAAAGAGGGAGAAATGACATAAAACTCACTAAATACTTGTTTAAAAATAATTTTACATTTAATGAGTTTAAATTTTGTAATCATCAAAAAGGGAAAGATTGTTGATAGAAATAATGCCTAAAAACATTATTAATATTTTTCACATCTTTACGTTTTGATAATCACAAAATATAAAAACGTTCAATGTAAAATTAAACGTAAACAAGTAATTAGTAGTAAATTTTTATTTCGAAAATTATATCACTTAAAGGTATGAATAAATAAATGCTTAATGCATTTTATGATCAAAGGAAATTTTTATTCAACCTTACACTTTTATAAAATGTTGTAAACATTTTTATAAACAGTACAAAACATTTTCTACAAAAATAAACATTTTGAATTTCAAATTTTCGGACCTAAAACGGCTAGAAAAGTTCCAGAAAATTCCCCTACACAAAAGACAAACTAGGGAGCGCCTAGTCTAGGTCGGCCCCCTTAAATACACGGGCGACCCCCTTAATTTTAAGGGGACCGCCCACCTATTTATGGGTACCGCCCATAGGTAGACGCTCCTCCAGTTTGTCCTATAAATACTGGACTTTTCCCCACTATTTTCTCACCTTTTACACTCATTCTTTCTGCTCAAAATAACCCACATATCCTCTCTAAAATCCTTTGATCATTTAATCATAAAGCTTTGCTTTCAAGTGATCCAAGCTTAGTTCCTCAAGTGTAAGAGAAAAAACCCTTGATGTGTTTCTTTTGAGCCCCGCGTGTCATTCTTTGTCAGAGTCTTGACCAATCACAAACGTTTGATGACGTTTTTCTTTGCTGAGGTGTAGCTTAGTACTAAGAATCTTGTGGATAAGTAAAAGGAGTGGGTTAATTGGATTTTACATGGGTAATTTTTGATGATTAATTGATTGGGGAAGACGGTGAACAGTGAAAACTGTTTTTCCTGCCCCCCCAAATTAGTTTACTTTTGAGTTGACCCGAGGATATGGGAATTTTGACTGGCCAAGATATAAAAGGGTTATTGGGCTGTTTGGTTTATTTGGGCTCGGGCGTGGTAAATGGATTTTGGTTATAAAGAGATAACGACCGTTAGTCTTTATAATAAAAAGACTAACGGTGTTAAGGTTTTAAGGACTTATTGTGAATTTGGTTTAACATTAAGGCTCATTTGGGTATTTTGAGGGTTTTTGTCTTTTGTGAGTTGACCATTGTTGACCATGGTTGACTATTTGACCTTTTTGCTATCAAACTCCCGGCTCTTGTGCACTCTTTCCATTCTCGTGTTCGTGTTTGTCCGGTTTTGACCATTTTCTTATGATTTTTGCAATATCCGTACCTACACATCACAAATGACAAAACAAGCAATATACAAGCATAATTTGCACAATTTGTTTATTTTAAGGCCATTTTTGATATAAAAAAGATATGTGATTTCTCACATATCAGTATTTATATAATTGAATCATCAGATCCATATCAATATATTCAAATCATTTTGCTAGAAAATAAAATAAGAAAATAATGGCTCAAAGCCATCGACTCTTAAGAAATTGGTAAAATTCTGTCACACTTAATGTTCTGTCACACTTAATGTGCCACCAACGAACATTATCATATCCTGCATTAATAGAGATTTTATGTTTTGCATTACCAATGATATTCATCATTTCAATACTACTCTCTCCGTCCCAAAATTATAGTCTACGTTTCTTTTTTTGGATGTCCCAATTTAATTGTCCACTACTATAAATAGATAACAAAGTTTGATCAAGTTTACCATATTACCCTTACATAAAATTATTATTACAAACTTTAAAAAAGACTTTAATTAATTAACTAAGGGTAAAACTGTCATTCTGCTAAAAAGTAAGAAAGAGAAAGCTGTAATAAATGCTCTTTTCTTAAACTGTGTGTTTTTTGTCGGGGGACAATAATTTTGGGACGGATGGAGTAGCTTATTACTGATCACCATATAGAATTAGATAAAAAGTTCTGATGAAATCATTAACCAATAACAAACCCGAGTCTGATAATGTATAATTTTAAACATTTAATTCCTTAATTATCTTCATACACATTTGAAAATTAATTTCTTTTTTTTACTATTCATTTTACTGTAGCTGCTACAGTGTTCGGCCCAATGGGCTCCCAGTTTGGGCCGGCCCAATTCTTTTTTTTTTATAAATACGCAATAAAAAAAATACTCGGCACAAAATAAAAAAAAGAAAATTACAAAAGTACTGATTTATTCAGATCAAAAAATACCCGCGCCATGAGGCGCAACACATAAGCCCATATTAAAAAAAACCACTACAAAACATGAGACCAAAAAAATAAACCCGCACAAAATAATATTAAAAAAAAAATTTGTTCGGCACAACATAATAATTTTTTTTTCGAAATACTGACTTTATTCAGATAAAAAAAATACCCGCGCCATGAGGCCCAATACATAGGCCCATATAAAAAAAAACTATTAACCATGAGACCGAAAAAATAATCCCGCACAAAATAAATAAAAAATAAAATAAAGATAACACCCTGCAGCAACGTGCGTACTTAATAACTTTAAAATAAACGGCGCGAAAAAAAAAACCCGCCTACCATAAGTAAAAAAAATTAGCCCCGGCATAACATGCGGGTTCTTATGCCTAAGCACACCAATAAAAAATAACCCGCCTCACAGCAACGCGCGAGTACTTTTGCTTGTTTAACTCTATACTAAATACATCTTAAAGTTGTATCAATTTTTTAATCTCTATATTATTTTTAATCATAGCCCACTAGCCTAACCTGTGGTATATCTTATATCATAACACGGGGTCGATTCTTGGATTTGGCTAGTTTCTAGAGAGAGAAACACTAGAGAGAGTCTTCTAGAGAGAGAAATTATGTTTTTATGAAAAGATAATAAATGACTAGCTTACTTCTTCCAAAGTTGGAAGTGGCTTATATAGTTCTTACAATATATCGGGTATTAGTACCCGGCTTAAACCAAAAATC
>BQNB010007248.1:0-73495 GCA_026074375.1 Tanacetum coccineum | reverse complement strand
TTGAGAAAATATTTAATACAGTACAACTGAGTGCAAATATGAGAAATTCAGGGACACAGTGGTATGCCCAAAACACCCTGAGAACACTATATTAAAAGAACCCGGTACCATTACCTAAGCTGTGAAGCTATATTCAGAACTGCTACACATCAAAAGAATATTCTGCGGAGTTAAACACAAACTCCCTTGTCAACACCAAATGATAAATTGTTTATTTACATCTTTCGTGCTCAACCCAACTACTGAAACTGTTCCTTTGTAGCAAATTTTAAGCATCTGAAATTCCATAAATTGGCTATTCTCTTATCTTTTCTAGAGGGCACAAGTTAATGAACTTCAAGTGAGTTTTGCATCTTGCAGCCTTAGAGCAGATACCAAACAGCAGAATATCATGTGCACCCATTCACGAGTCATAAAGTATAAACCTTATCCTTGTAATGAAGGTAAAGTACTACATAAAGCATATGTAATAACTAGAATCCAATACGCATACACGTTTAGCCATAAACGGTAACTATGCTCACACCCTAAAACCCCATACATTCAAAAATTAAACTTTGATGAAATCAGAAATCACATGTCCCCATCATAATACGACTAGCATACCTGTGGTATAACAGACGCTGGCCTCAAATTTGCAAAAACCTCAAGATCTTCACGAAGCTGAAGCAATGCAGTCCCGGGATCCAAATGTTTCTCAATTTTATCCCACTTATACCTACCATGAATAAGATACATTGATCATGTGCCTATGCTCCAATTCTAAGAACAAATTGTTTTTTAGCTATTCAGGAGTATAAGGCCTCAAGTTTCATGCTACCCAGTAAACATATAGTTTCCTGACTTATTAATACATCAAATACGCATATACAAAATCATTATTCGAGGTTATGTACTGACCCGCCAATAGCACCAAGGAGAACGGCATCAGATTGCTTTGCAGCAGTAAGTGTTTCCTCCGGTAATGGAACTCCAATTGCATCCAAAGCAGCACCTCCGATAAGCTTCTCATTGAACTTGAATTCAATCCCTAATAAAAACAAAAAACTGTTAAATTTTCTAAACAGGGATTGCATAATAAAACTATTATTAATCTGCTTAGATCGTTTGGATATACTACCATATAAAGGTGGTGGTGTTTGTTTTTTCAGAAATACCTCTTAACAGCATCTTAATCTGACTCATTCAGACGCGGTCAGACATTTAGGTCATTAAGACTGTTTGTTTTTTTCATATCATTCAGAGGCAGTAAGATCCAAACACTGTTAAGAGCGTTTGTTTTTTTCTGGCCATTAAGAGGCAAACACTGTTTAGAGCGTTTGTTTTTTTCTGGCCATTAAGAGGCAGTAAGAGGCATAAACCTCTTACTGGACTAGATGTGAAAGGGGTGTCTTAACACCTCTTAATGTCTTTTTTTTTATTTATTTTTTTTATTTTCTACTTTACTTTTATTTTTTTATTTTATTTCTTGATTTTTTTTTTCTTATTTTACTTTTATCTTTATTACTAGTAACACTTTATACAAAAGTGATATGTATGTTTTGGGTAATATACATTTGTTAATTAACAAAAAATTAAAATGATAGATAGATAGATGGATAATAGAGACCCTTCAATAGGAAGCAGCAAGGGTATGAACATTTTGCAATGATCATTACTCAGGTGCTAATTCATCACCAGGAAGCAAAGTTATGTTGTAACTTTTTTTGGCGGCGGCTGTTGTGGATGAACAACATCGGATAATAATTGGTTTTTTGATAGTATTATAATGTTTGGATTCAAAGAGTGGTTTCACACTGATGACTTGCTGCATTGAGGAGTTGGCTGCCATTCTTGATTTGAACCTAACAACAAAAGATTATGTCAAGCTATCGTTATATACTGTATCTTTTTGGATATTCTACCTACCCAACAAGCCCATTCGGATCCAAAAGTCCACTAATGTATGTAGGGTTCTTGTATGTAGTAGATTCGGTTTTTAAAACTTGTCATTAGGTAAAACTGAAAATCAAATGAACCGCACTTAAATTATACTTAACTGAATCGAACATCAAATTTAAATTCGGTTCAATTTTCGGGTTAACCCGAACTACATCATTTACAATTAGTTTTAATACCCGCGCGTTTAGACATTAAATTTTAATTCATTATTAATTTTGCAAGTGTTGTTATTTTTTTGTATTTGCACATTAAAAGTTTTGTTTATCATTATTTCAGTAATTGTGAGTACGGGTTTCTCTTATTTTAACAATTATAACAGTTATAATAAATGTTTCCTACCATATTAAACAAATAATGTTAATCCTCATGTTTGTCAATTACATTGTTGTGTGTTAATAATAGTTTAGCCGTATTTAATATAAAAACCCGTGTACGCATGTGATAAGCTTATAAAATGAAATAACAATGAATTCTTATTGAACGCATATTGGAAAAAATAATTTTTTTCTCGAATATTCTTACTTAAACTCATAAATAGGAAAAACATGAGTTGTTCGTATATGTACAACATCGCCTATTTAATTATAGAGAGAAGTGCAAAAATCATCCATGTGGTTTGTCAAAAAACCGTCTCACGTCCCTCGTTAAATAATTGTCCAAAACACATCCCTCCGTCAATGTTTTGGGACACGATACATCCCTTGGACTAACGGTGCAAAAAAAATTTCTTTAAGTATTAACGAGCGTCTAATTTTTAACGGTGCAACTATATAGGAGGGTATTGTTGTCTTTTTGCTGCCACATGGATGATTTTTGCACTTTTCTCTTAAAAAAAAGTTTTGTTTGTTTTTTAATTTAAAAAAAAAACTTTTTTACATTATTATTCGTAAAAAAATTTAATTTTTTTTACAAAATCTTAAAAAAAAAGTGCGAAGTTTTTAAAAAAATTTAAAAAGTTTTGTACAAAAAAATTTAAAAAAGTTTTTAAAAGTACGATTTCGGTTCGATTATTTTTAATTTTTTTTTTTTTAAATTTCGTACTTTTTTTAGAAAACTTTTTTAAAAAAATTCGCACTTTTAAAAATCTAAATTTTTTGAAAAAGATTTAAATTTTTTTCGTATTTTTTTAAATCTTATTTTTTTTAATGTACAAAAAAATTTAAGAAAGTTCGGTAAAAAAAGTTTGAAATTTTTAAATTTTTTTTAAAAATAATCGAACCAAAATCGTAGTTTTAAAAACTTTTTTAAAAAAAATTTTACAAAATTTTTTAAAATTTTTAAAAAAACTTCGCACTTTTTAATTTTTTTTTTTAAATTTCGAACTTTTTTTACAAAACTTTTTAAATTTTTTTTGTACTTTTTAAATACTAAGATTTTAAAAAATACAAAATTTTTACATTTTTTTTTCAAAACTAAGATTTTAAAAGTACGAATTTTTTTTTAAAGTTTTGTAAAAAAATTTTAAAAAACAAACAAAACTAAAAAAAAATTTAAAACAAATAAGATTTTTGTAAAGTGCGAATTTTTTTTTAAGATTTCGTAAAAAAAAAAAAAAAAATTTACGAATAATAATGTAAAAAGGTTTTTTTTTAAATTAAAAAACAAAAAAAACTTTTTTTAAGAGTGAAGTGCAAAAATTATCCCTGTGGCAGCAAAAAGACAACAATACCCTCCTATATAGTTGCACAGTTAAAAATTAGAGCTCGTTAATAATTAACGAGAAAAAAATTTGCACCGTTAGTCCAAGGGATGTATCGTGTCCCAAAACATTGACGGAGGGATGTGTTTTGGACAATTATTTAACGAGTGACGTGAGACGGTTTTTTGACAAACCACGGGGATGATTTTTGCACTTCACTCTTAATTATATACACAATAATTCATGCTTTCATTATGATATTAATAATTTTATGCATATATATGTTGTATTTTTAAAATATAAAGTCTAAGAGGTTATTTGTTTATTTTTTAAAGCTATTAAAAAACATAGAAACTTATAAATTTACACTTAACTACATATTATTTATTTTAAATTCAACCACCCTAAAGTTTTATTAATTATCTCATCTTTTTTTAAGTTTTTGTTTTCACAAATTTAACAGATATATTTTTATGTGTTTTTTTCTCTACCAAATTTTTCCAACAATATTCTCAATTTTGACCAAATTGGATTCAATTTTGACTTTTTATTGACCAATTAGATCGCACGATTTTGCCTACGTGTCAAAATCAAGCATTCTGATTGGTCCAATTTTTTACTCATAAGATCTAATTTGATAGAAAACTCTGTAATGATATAATTCTTTTATTATATAAAAGATTTTTAAAAGTTTATATATATATATATATATATATATATATATATATATATATATATATATAGGGTGAGGTTCTTTTCAGAACCAAATAAATGTACAGAACTGCGAGAACTAATTTAAACCGTTGATTAGTTTAATCCATGGATGAAATTAATAGTGGCATTTTGGTTAATATGTAGAACCTGATGGCAAGTTTTAATGGGCCAAAAGGGCAAAACTGGAATTATGCATTCGCACATTTGACGCAACACCATACCACGTGCTTTCCTCTTTTAATTTCGTTTAACTGCTATCTTTTTTCTTAAATAACTTTGTTTCAAAAATATATTAAACAGTTATTCATATTAATAGTATATTTCATTCTATATTAAAGAAAATAAATTATTCTCTTCTATGTGGTTTCCATATTCTTAAATATATTTTCACAGAAACTTCTAATCAAGATCTAAAAATTCATTCAATATATATTTATGCGAGAATAAAAGTTAAATGTACAAAGGATACATGTGCATTAAACAAAGTGTAATGAAATAACAAAGGATCATGTGATATTAAAAGAAAAACACTTGTGCATTGAGCAAAATGTGATAAAATAACAAAAGACTTTTTGATAGTAAAGTAAAACACATGTAGAATGGTTTTTTTCCCTAAGGTTTGATGTACGTGTGCATCCAACAAAATATACCGAAATTTCAAAGAATTATGTGATAATGTGATAAAAACACATATGCATTAAACAAAAAAAAATACTAGCTATCATGTAATTACATTTGCATTCAAAACACCAAAGGATTTTGTTATCATGTACATGTGCATTAATTCAACAAAGTATATGACATGTCTCTGCAGCACACTAGCTTGAATAATTTTATATAAGACTTTTAAAGTCGTGTTGGCTAAGATGTAAACGTCACTTTCAAACTACCGCATATCATCAACTGTGTTTTTTTTTCTTCATGATCTTTTTCCTTTCCACACACTCTACCTACGACATTCACTATATTGTTAGAATCCAGATCATGCATGGTGTGTTTCCATCATCTACATCAAAACCTTTAATAACCACACTGCGAGCTTCTTTGCTTCGATCATATCCTTCTATTTTTGGTAGCCTATAACAAGAAAACAACAAGTTTTATTACTAAGAAACAAAACACATATTTTGTTGAAAAAAAGCAATTTTCTCGAAAATAATAAAATCATTGTGTGCACATGTGCATGATCGCGTGGACATATGCACTAGGTGCTTTAGGATGTCAAATGTTTGTAGTTATTAATGAAAAATCACTTACTACAAAATTGAACGAAATTAAAGTATTAAAAATGAAACACTATAAAGAAACATGTCAAATAGCAACAAATTGGAAACCCCTTTCGTGATCGGATATAAAATATTGTTGCATCATGTTTTAAATGTCAACCATCTACAATAAAGCACAATAAAATATAGCATTCAATACCCTAAAGTTAATACATTAATATAATGTGGAGACAAACTAGAAAAGCATAACATAAATGAAAACCTTTAATCGGATGTGATGGAGAAAAGGTATTAAAAATAAATTGTTACATGGGTTGTTTGGTTCTTCTCGTCATGAACAAAAAATACCATCTTTTGTAGGATCATTTGATTTGTAAATATGTTCATTGAACACCTTTAAACTAAAATATTCATATCAGTAGTTTTTTGATACAGATTTGAAAACCAAAAGTTTGAAGAAAACCTTATAATCGACTCAATATGATTATTTAGATAGACATCCATGAGAAGAAAATGAAATAAATATAAAAGAAAAGTCGAGAGGATACTATAGTAAACAAAGGTGGTGATACGGCTATTTGGGATTTGGATTTGCACAATGAAGAAAATTGGATCTGATGGGTGTAGAAGAAAGTGGTTAATATGAGAGAGAGAAAAGGGAATTGATTAATTTTAAATATTAAAAGAGAAAATTAAGGAGAAAGGAGAAAATACCAAAAATGTCCCTCTGAATATTGTTTTTTAAAATTAAATGATGATTAATTAACTAAAATCTTATTGGTCCATGATAGTTCTCGCAGTTCTGTACATTTATTTGATTCTGAAAAGAACCTCACACTATATATATATATATATTGAAGTGTTATATTGAGAACCCATTTTATGTGTAGAACTTTCCAGAACTCTTATAATGAATATGGGCCATTAGATTAGTTTGATCAAAGGTTAAGACTAAAAGTGTCATTTATGTAATTAATAGAAAAATTAGAATATTACTTGTAAACCTGAAAGGGCAACTTAGGTATTTTCTATTCATCCCTAAAAAAGTACTGAAAACCTAAAAACCACTAAAAAATACAGCCTCTCATTAATCAGGAAAAAATTGTCATATATCCACCATCCATGAGATCTACACCCCTCTTTCAAAACTTCCATCAAACTGTCATATATCTCAAAAAAACTCTATCAAATAAACGAAGATTCCGACCGTTGTCTGAGATAACCGGTGTTTATCCCAAGTGTCGAGACAAGATTGAATGGAAATGTAAATACAACATATATAAACCCTTATCAGAACTTGCTAAATGGTATTAATATTTCATAATCTTTGTTCGTATTGTGTTTTGTTTGAATTTATGATGTGGGATTTTTAATGATGTTTTTGTGACAGTCAAAAGTGTGGCGTTGCATGCGTCAGATTGAAGAAAAAGAAGGCCACCAAAAGCATATATTAATCGTGCAGATCTATTGATCATGTGATGTCGCAACATGAGCATTACTTAGGTACTCTATTTTATTTTTTATAAATAATTATTGCTTTAGATATCTGTAACTATTCTTTTTATTGTGATAAGATTTATTAGATGATATTTTATATTCTCATGCAAGAAGCAAAACTAATCCTAGCTATTTGAGTTATATTTATTTATACCATTTTAAAATTAATATGTATCACTGGTTAGTATGACAAAAAGGGACGGTGACTCTTGTTTATAGATATTTGCATAGTGCATCCATGCGCAAAGTGTTTTTTGACTAGGAGAATTGAATATGTGACAAGGCACTTAATTATTAATTTGAGCAAGTGTTCTTTTAACTTTTGTAAATTTTACAAGAGATTTAAAAATGTTAACAACACTTTTGTATAATTTGAAGATTGCCATGCGTAGTACTCTGTGACTATTGTTGTTGTTAGGAATTTCATAGTGCGACTAATCTGAGCAAGTGTTTTTTTAACTTTTATTTAGTTTAATAGCGAATACGATTACTTATTTAATTTTTAATTTTTGTCCTTCAGGTTTGTAAAAACTAGAAGGGGGGGTTGAATAGTTTACAAGTTTGTTTTTCGTTTTAAAAGTTTGCTTTCAAAATACTTAGATTCGAGTTGTATGTTCAACCAGTCAACAATATGAATCAACAATGTAAATATCTAAACTAATACTAAATAACAATCACAACAATATAAAGTGATGAGAGAAGGAACAATCAAACCAAGACACCAAGATCTAAAGTGGTTCGGCTACGAAGCTCTTCTTCACCCTACACCACTCTTCGAGTATCCTACTCGAGATTTCACTATGTCAACAAGCTCCCTTCAGGCGGAGAAAACTGTTTACACGTCGCTTACGTTATTTTCCGACACTAAGCTAAATGTCGAGTCCTAATCTTAGCTAGAACCAATCTACCACTTCACAAACACTATACAATCACAAGATCTACACTATCGGATTTACACACAATCTGAGTCATACAATTACACAAGATAATTACAATAGAGATTTGATACTTAGAAGAAGAGAGGAGAGATCACTAAATAACAATTCGTTTCTTGGCGAATACGAATGTTCTTCTCTTGTACTTGATAGAGAGGAGAGATGAGAAGAAGAGATTAGATCACTTGAAACAAGATCAAACAATGTTAGTGATCAAGAGATTTAGTGAGAGAAATAAGGTTTTTAGAGAGAAAAAGATTTCGTGCAAAGAGGTGTGATTTTCTGCTAGGAATGGAGCAGTATTTATAGGCAGGAAAACCCAACGGTCACTGGGGGCACACCCCGGTCCACCGTCCACCGCTCCTCCACGCTGCGAATCCTCCGTATAGCGCAGCCCACCCTACACAGGCACTATAAGGGGGTCGCCCAGTAGAATACGCTCATGTTTTTGTCTTTTTGTGGGGAATGTTGTATCTGTTATGGAACTTTCCATTTTGGGGAAAAAATTGAATTTCAAATTTAAGTTTATAATAAAACTTTTCTTTTAATTAGAAAATATTTTGTGTAATTATTTTTGTGAAATACTTTTGTAAAGATGTGATGAATAAGAGAAAAATATTTTCTTGATCACTAATCATGCTTAATGATTTGTTTGTTCATACCTTAAGTGATTACTAATCTTAGAAATGGAATTTTACGATTAATAATTTGTAAACATTTATTTTTATCATAAACGTTTTTACATTTTGTTATTATCAAAACATTGAGAGGTCGAAAAATATAAATAACTTTTTTAGACATTATTTGTATTAACAATCTCCCCCTTTTGAATGATGACAACATATAAACTCATTTTTTTTTTTGTTATTTAATATCAAAAAAGATTAGGTTTCAAATTATTAATGAGTTTAATTCCATTTCTCCCCCTTTTTGAAAAATTCAAAAAGGATGATCGTCGAATTGTTGTAGAAAGAAAAAAGTCGACGATATCAATACTTCCCCTTGATGTAGGCTCCCCTTCGTTTGGGCACCAAGGGATCGATCCTACGAAAATTATTTGCTACAAAACAAGGTTAGAGGTACAAGTGCAAGACAAATATCTTTAAACATAACACTAAAGTGGCTTCATTCATTACTTAATAAGCTCATACAAGAAGCATTGATTGCAATGAAAATAGAACTAAGACTTGGACAGAAACATTCATTCATACATACATCACAATTTAAACATACTACAAAAGGTATATAAAGATATCATGGCATAAGTCCTAGATGATCTTGATTAATAAGAAATCGACTTGAGCAAAAGGGTTAGGAGTGTAGTGGCGAACCCAATCTATGGGTGATATGAACCTAGTGTTCAATGGGTGAGATGGTAGAGAGTGAATTCATAGTGGTGGGAGGAAGATACTCAAGGTGAGAAAACATTAGGTTCATCTCAACCTTAAGAGTAAAGATAAGATTACAGTTGTGAAAACAACAAAGACAAGTTGACCCATAATAGTCATGATAGTTAAAGTAAATGGGATGAACCATGAGAGGTGATTGAGGTTGTGGTTGTGGTGAAGGTGGTGAAAGAGTATCAAGAATGTAATCAAGAGGAGTGATTGGTGACAAAGAAAATGTGATATCTAAAAAGGATGACTTTGAAGTGGTTGAGGGTTTGAAGGTCTAGGGGGAACATCCGAGATGTTGTCAAGCAAAGGGTTCAAAGGTTTAGGAGAAGTTGGTTCATTTGATAATGGTGGTGAAATTTGAAGTTTTGATTGAAAAGAAGAAGATGTGTTCTCTTGGCTTGATAAGGTTTGATTGGTTGATGGAGTTTTTGATGGTGCATTTGGAGGAGTTGGAGATGAAGAAGATGTTGTAGGAGAAGGTGTGGTGGTGACATCTTCATCACTAGAAATGTTAACAAATAATTGTCTAGGAGGGATTATGGTTAGTTTTTCTTTGAAGGGTTAGAAGAAGAAGCTTGAGTAGAATTCATGGTAGAATGGTTTGAAGAAGATGAAGATGATGAGAATAATGGGAAGGATGGATTATTTAATTAGGAAGGATAGGATCAAAATAGAAAAGCATGAGGATTAAGAAGATAGATTGCAAAAGTAATTTAGCAAAATGCAGGATGTTTAGCTGGGTCTAGAGAAGAGAATAGTCAACTGCACAGAAAATCAGGTAGTCACAGAAAAATTCCGTGACTTCTGATGGCGGTCCCATAATTACATGGTGGTCCCATATATATTAGGGGGCAGCCCAGTATTTATGGGGGCCGTTTTCTGGAGGATCAAAAATTTTCCAGTTTTTCAAATTTTGTAAAATCTTTCCAGAAAAGGTTTCCTAGAGACGCCATTTTGTAGTCAATCCTATTTTACCAGGGATCATCTAATATCAAGCAATTGAATTTACAAAATTAAGTATCCTAGATTTTATCAAGGACGCACATATATAGGTATATGAACTAAGAGATAATCATGCATAATATAGGTAGCCATATTGTATCAGGGTGCATGCATGAATAATGACCAAGAAATGTTATACATGAACTAGAGTAAACTAGATGATAGTCAAAGTAATAGTACATATCAATAATAATAATAGTACATATGTCTTAGTATATTAGTAGGATGTAGAAATATCTCAAACATGTGTTGAGGTATCCGAATCATCGCTAGTGACTTCTTCAGAGGATATGGAGATGATTGCTTGAAGATGCTTAGGATGAACCCAGGGTTTCATGGATGGCCAATACAGTATATATACTTTGATTTTTTGTAGATGAGGATTGATTTTGATGAGGTGATCATACAGACGATTTAGAATCGTTCCATATGGCATTGGAGAGTTTGGTTGATTTTTAATAATTTCAACTCGTTTGGTTAGAAAATAGGCAAAGTTAAAGGGAGTGCTTGTTAGAATGCAATACATCATGTGACATGATGATGCAGGAAGAAAATTGGATTTATTTTGAATGCCAAAGGCATTTTCTTGAATGCTTCCATTCCAAGATCTCATATCATGACGAAGCTTTTCCTTGAGAATTTTGTTTGGAAAAATGGTTTGTCCAGTTGTTATAATAGATTGAATAATTTCATTAGGTGTTGGAATGTGTGTTTGGTAAGGGGTGTTAGATTCTTGATTGGTTCTCAAAGAATCAAGGGATGAATCTTTAGAGTAAGAACATTCTCCTTCACATGGAATGGGGAGAATTGAGGAAAATGACTCGAGTGAGAGTTTAAATGTTCTTTTTAATGCCCAGAATTTTTAAAAGAAATTTTGATCATTGTGGCTAGTAATTTCTATTGAAGAATAAAATTTAAGCAGAAATCTTAGGCAAATCCCTTCGTGGAGTTCATATATACTTAGTAGTTTGATAATTTGAAACATGATTTGAATATTATAATATTTAGTAGATTTAGAAGATACTAGACGAAATTCATGAATTGATCTACACTCTAGATTTTGTATGAATAGTTTTAAGTTATTAGGAAGATAGTTTTCATTTGAGATTATTAGAACGTATGATTTGGTGTACCGTAGTTCTTCTTCCAATGCCATTTCACCTAATTAAAAAAGTGCCAATTTTAGTAAGGGTTTTCTCATTGACAATAGGTACTAGTGCGTGCTTAATTTTCCACAAATTGGGAGTATCGATATACTCGACTAAAAATTTTAAAATCCTAGAGTTAATCCCAAACTCTCTTCATTGATTTTTGCTGATCCCAAATCATGTCATAAATTACTTATGAATTATGTATCTCAACCTTTGTTCATGAGATTTCATTATTCATGTGTTTAAAAAAACGTTTTTAGTTGTATTAAATCTGCACAACAACAATTTTATTTTTGTTCCTAAGTGAGTGATTTTGAAATAAAATTTAGGGTTTTTGGTTCGAAATAATTTTTTTTACAAACTCACTAGTGTATGCAAATCCTATGTCTAAGGGAAGCATATTAGTTATACATTGTATCCTAGTAGTCCTAATTGTTCAACATTAAAAGAGAATGAAAAATCCCCAATTTCGATTTTTGAGTTCATCATGAACCCTAGACTCAAATTGAAAGAAAATAGATGAAATGACTTACAATTGATGATGTTAATGATGCTAGGAATGATTGTATGTGTTGATTCTATCTTCAATTTAAGTTTTGATGGTCGATTTTAAGTTTTGGGTTGTTTTTGGTCATGTTCGTCACTGCAGCAAAGAGAGGGGTGTTTGGTTTTTGAGTTTAGAAATTTTTGACTAAGTGTGAAAATATGGTGTCTGCTGTTGGTGGTCCCATATCGATCAGGGGGCCACCTGAAATAGGTTGGGGGGCCGACTAAGATATGGGGGCCGCCCGTATTATAAAATTTTTAGACTTTTAAATTTTGACACGAATTTACTAAGAAGAGTGACTAATTGATTTGCATTTCGCGAATTAAAAATATCTATCTAGCTTCGGATGAAGTAGTTAAATTGTCACGACGCAGAATGGAACACGGACTATAATTGAGACAGAAGAAAGAGAAGCGGACTAATACGATTTATGGGATGTATTCCATCATTCCTAAATCAAGACGTAGATAGTTAAACGATTCACGTTTAAGGGGTTTCGTAAGAATGTCGGTGATGTTGTCGACGGACGACACTTTTTTGATTGAGATATGTCCTTTCTGGACATTATCACGAAGAAAGTGGTGACGAATTTCGATGTGTTTGGTTCAAGAATGTTGCACCGGGTTTTTGCTAAGGTCAATCGCGCCTTTATTGTCGCACATGATCGAGACGTCGTCGAGTCAAACGTCGTAGTCGATAAGAGCTTGTTTCATCCATAGTGCTTGTTGACATGCCTTTCCGGCGCTTACGTATTCGGCTTCGGTAGTGGATATAGCAAGAGCGGTTTGTTTCTTCGAGAACCAAGATGTCAAAAAACATCCCACGAACGTACAAATACCGCTAGTTCTCTTTCGGTCCACATAATATCCCGCATGATCAAAGTCGGCATATACTACTATTTCTATGTCAGTCCCCTTAGGATACCATAATCCTAAGTGCGTAGTGCCTTTAATGTATCGGAAGATACGCTTAACCGCTTCAAGGTGAGAGGTTTTGGGAGCCTCTTGGAAGCGGGCACAAAGGCAGACACTAAACATGATATCGGGTCTACTTGCCGTTAGGTATAATAAACTACCTATCATGCCTCGATACTTGGTACTATCTACCAACTCACACTCTTCGTCTTTCGTGAGTTTGGTATTAGAGGACATGGGGGTTTTCATTGGTTTAGATTCTTTTAAGCCAAATTTCTTAAGCATTTCTTTAATATATTTAGATTGATTAAAGAAGATAACATCTTCCATTTGTTTTATTTGTAGTCCAAGGAAGAAATTAAGTTCACACATCATGCTCATCTCAAACTCGTCATGCATGATTTTGGCAAATTCATCACACATGTCTTGACAAGTCGAGCCGAATATAATGTCGTCGACATATATGAACGATGATGAGATTTGAACTTTTCTTCTTTGTAAAAAGTGTGTTATCTACCATTCCCATTTTGTATTCATGTTTAATAAGAAAAGCTTTTAATTTATCATACCAAGCTTTGGGTGCTTGTTTAAGACCGTATAAAGCTTTCTTTAGTTTCTAAACATGATCCGGTTTTTCAAAGTCAATGAATCCTGGAGGTTGTGTCACGTATACCTTCTCATTGATAAAACCGTTCAGGAATGCACTTTTTACATCCATTTGGAATAGCTTAAAATCTAAAGCACAAGCATAAGATAATAGTACCCTAATTGACTCAAGTCTAGCAACTGGAGCATAAGTTTAATCATAATCGATGCCCTCTTGTTGATTATAGCCTTGAGCAACTAACCTAGCCTTATTTTGAGAAACAATACCGTTCTCGTCTAACTTATTTCTAAACACCCACTTAGTTCCTATGATTGTCATATTCCTAGGTTGTGGAACTAACTCCCAAACGTTGTTAGCAGTGAATTGATTTAATTCTTCTTGCATGGAGACTATCCAACTATCATCCGTTAAGGCTTCATTCACATTCTTAGGTTCTATAGTTGATATAAAACAAAAGAAGTTACTTTGGTTTTAGGCTTGTGATCTAAGGGTTCTTTGGTTAAGGTTTCCTATGACATTTTCTAATGGATGGTTCCTAGATTCCTTAATATTGACTATTTTGTCAATCTCTAAAGTTTCATCCTCAATGTCATTTTCTAGGTTTTTCTTTTCGGTAACCTTAATTGCTTCTTCTTCATCTAATTCATCATCCACCAAGGGTGATGTCTTAGAGGGTGGAGGAGTTTCATCGAATGTCACATTGAGTGATTCTTCGAATTTCCTAGTATGTTTGTTAAGGATGATGTAGGCTTTACTATTTTGCGAGTAACCTAAGGTATGACTTTGGGTCAAACTTTGTAAGGTAGTCTTTAGTGTTTAAAATGAAGCACTTGCTTCCAAACACTCTAAAGTAATCTAGAGTAGGTTTCCTACCTTTTAAGAGTTCGTAAGGTGTTTTTCCTAAGATGGCTCTAATTAGGATTCGATTGAGAATGTATGTTGAAGTGTCTACTGTGTTACACCAAAACTTTTATGGTAATGATTGCTCATTTAACATAGTCCTAATCATTTCTTGAAGTGTCTTATTTTTCCTTTCAACAACGCCATTTGATTGAGGAGTGCAAGGAGCTAAGAAGTTATGTGTAATTCCATTAGCATCAGCAAAACTTCTCCAAATGCGCCTCATAGCAAAATTATTTCTTACATGGTCGGTTCTTATTGACACTATTGTACATCCTAATTGGTTTTGAATTTTCTTACTAAATATTTTGAATTGATCGAAGGCTTCGGTTTTGTCCTTAAGGAATCTAGTCCAAGTATACCTAGAGTAGTCATCTACTATGACTAAGGTGTAGCGGTTTCCTCTGTAACTCCGTACGGCGGATGGACCAAAGAGATCCATATGAAGGAGTTCTAAGCATCTAGTCGTTGAGACTATATTCTTAGCCTTGTGACTAGCATGAGCTTCTTTCCAATTTTGCAAGCATCACAGAAGTGTTGATCAAACTTAAGCTTAGGTAAGTTTCTAACTAATTCCTTAGATGCTAACGATTGAATAAGACGCATATTTGCGTGACCTAATCTCCTATGCCACAACGTGGAATTTTCATCAATCGTTGCTAGACAAATTTGGTCTTTAGGCTTATTTCCTAATTTCATCACATATAAGCCTTTCTTCCTAATACCTCTACCTATGACCTTACCATCCTTAGTGATTTCACTATCATGTTCAGAGAAAGTTACTCTACACTTATTATCACATATTTGTCCTATACTTAACAAGTTAAATCTTAAGTTATCTACATGTTCTACATTATCTATTTTGAGAGAGTCATTCGAAATCGTACCTTTGCCAATGATGTTACCGCGAAGATTGCTACCAAAAATGACATTACCTCCGTTGTATGCCTTGTAGCTTGAGAAGAGCTTTCGGTTACCCGTCATGTGTTTGGAGCATCCGCTATCCTTTATCCACTCATCGGGTTCTAAGTCGACTCCAAGGCATATCTATTTATATAAGATAATACCTCAAACATTTGGTCCCCAATATCTCATGGGTCCAAAGTTGTTAGTGCTAAACATCCCTTGCATTTGATGCAATTGGTTGGGATGTGGGAATGGAAGACACATTTCCCATGGCATGTAACTTTGACGTTGGAAATTGTTCCAAGTTACAGGAAAGCCACGAGGTTGATTTTGTCGACCAACGTTTCTTTTTGGTTGCGGTGTCTTAGGACGAGGATAATTATTGATGACTCTTCTAGGTGGTGGAGTTTTTGATCTAAAATTAGGTTTTGAAAATCCAACTTTGGGTTTTGACAATGGCTTATAAAACTGTTTAACTTCATAATTACTAGCAACGGGAACTTTGACATTGTTTACTAATATGTGTTTTGGTCTAGGACCCAAAATAGATTTTTAAAAAGAAACACTTTTCTCAGATCCAGGCGTAGCTGCTGGCGGCAGTCCCATACTTGATTTGGGGGCCACTTACTTACTAAGGGGGCCGCCCATATTTATGGGACCTCCATTAGAGGACGCCTTTTTTTGAGCTTTCACAAATTTTATTTCCTTAGTTTCACTAGATGATGCTTCAAATGAATTAAACCCTAAACCTAACTTATCACCGAAGGGTTTTTGATTACTTAACATTTCATTTAAGCAATGTGTTCTCTTTTCAAACTTAGTTAGTTTAAGAGCTTCCTCTTTAAGCTTTTCATTTTCACTTTTAATCATATGACATTTTACACATTCGAGATCAACTCTCTTGTTTTTCTCGAGTGTAGACACTTTTTCCTTTAGAATACCAAGTTCTTATTCTAAACTATTTCTAGTGGCTTTTAATCTTTTGTTTTTAGCGATTATTTTTAAACTCATTTTGCATAGTTTATCATATTCATTATCTAATACTAAATCATCTATTGACTAGTTCTCATCACTAAAGTAAGAGGATTCAGACCATACCTCACTTGATGCTTGAGCTACGAGACACATTTTGTTTTTTACCTTCTCATCATCTTTTTCACCGCTATCACTCCAAGAACCTCTGACAAAAGCTCTTTGGTTCTTGTCTTTTGGTGGTTTTGGACATTCTCCAATAAGATGATTCGGGTCGCCGCATCTAAAGCATTTTCTATCACTTTTACCATTCTTGTCATCACGGCTTCTTTGGAATGTCTTTTTGTCGTTCCGAGGTTGTCTCACGAATCTACCTCTTCTCTTAAAGAACTTCTTGAAGTCTCTTACCGCCATGGCGTACTCTTCGTCTTCACTTCCGGAAGTCGAACACTCTTCATCACTAGATTCTTTCTTAGCCTTTAAAGCAAGAGATTTCCTTTCAACTTTTGCTTTGACTATTTCGGATCTTTCTTGATGATCATTTCGTGAACTTTGAGGTTCCCAATAAGTTCATCAAGAGATAGTGACGTTAGGTCTTTCGATTCTTCAATCTCCGTGACCTTTGCTCTCCATTTAAGATGTAGAGCCCTAAAAAACTTCCTAACATAATTCTTGCTAGAATAGCCTTCATCAAGAGATTTTAGACTAGTAATAATAGTGTTAAATCTAGCAAAATCACTATCTATAGATTCATCTTTAGAAATGACGAATTGTTCATATTGTTGAACCAAAAGGTCGATCTTATTATCTTTGACTTGATTATTACCTTGATGGGTGATTAACAAAGTTTTCCAAATTTCTTTTGCCGTATTACACATAAAAATCCTTTCATATTTTTTTCTTGGCAAAGCATTGTAAATAACCATTTTAGCTTCGTTATTTTTCGCAAGCTTCTTTTTAAGATTGCCACTTTGTTTTTTAAAAGGGATAACCTCATCTAATTTGGTTTCTGTATTTTGTTGAATAGGTTGAAAATCACCGTTAGTAATAACATGCCAAAGATCAAGATCTTTTGATTTAACATATGTCTCGAATATATTTTTCCATTAAATAAAACTGTCACTTTCAAAAAGTGGTGGTCTTTGCATGGATTGCCCTTCTAGATATTTGTCGGAATCCATAGATCGATCCAAGCTTTAAAATACAATATATTTTAAAAATCTTGAGTGACCTTGGCTTCTGATACCAATTGTGGAAACTAGAAGGGGGTTGAATAGTTTACAGGTTCGTTTTACGTTTTAAAAGTTTGCTTTCAAAATACTTAGATTCGAGTTGTATGTTCAACCAATCAACAATATGAATCAACAATGTAAATATCTAAACTAATACTAAATAACAATCACAACAATATAAAGAGATGAGAGAAGGAACAATCAAACCAAGACACCAAGATTTATAGTGGTTCGGCTACGAAGCTCTTCTTCGCCCTACTCCACTCCCCGAGTATCCTACTCGAGATTTCACTATGTCAACAAGCTCCCTTCAGGCGGAGAAAACTGTTTACACGTCGCTTACGTTATTTTCCGACACTAAGCTAAATGTCAAGTCCTAATCTTAGCTAGAACCAATCTACCACTTCACAAACACTATACAATCACAAGATCTACACTATCGGATTTACACACAATCTGAGTCACACAATTACACAAGATAATTACAATAGAGATTTGATACTTAGAAGAAGAGAGGAGAGATCACTAAATAACAATTCGTTTCTTGGCGAATACGAATGTTCTTCTCTTGCACTTGATAGAGAGGAGAGATGAGAAGAAGCAATTAGATCACTTGAAACAAGATCAAACAATGTTAGTGATCAAGAGATTTAGTGAGAGAAAGAATCTTTTTAGAGAGAGAAAGAAAACAAGAAAAATTCGTGCAAAGAGGTATATATTTCTGCCAGAAATAATGCAGTATTTATAGACAGGAATCCCAACAGTCATCTGTCGGCGGTCCCGGCGGTCCCAGATATACCTTGGGGCCGCCAGACCTATAAGGGGGCCGCCCAGTAGACTCCGCTCCTGTTTTTGTCTTTTTGTGGGGAATGTTGTATCTGGTATGGAAGCTTCCATTTTGAGGAGAAATTTTGAATTTCAAATTTAAATTTTAAATAAAACTTTTCTTTTAATTAGAAAACATTTTGTATATTTATTTTTGTGAAAATACTTTTGTAAAAATGTGATGGTTAAGAAAAAATATTTTCTTGATCACTAATCATGCTTAATGATTTGTTTGTCCATATCTTAAGTGATCACTAATCTTAGAAATGGAATTTTATGATTAATAATTTGTAAACATTTATTTTTATCGTAAACTTTTTTACATTTTGTTATTATCAAAATATTGAGAAGTCAAAAAATATAAATAACGTTTTTAGACATTATTTGTATTAACAATCTCCCTCTTTTTGATGATGATAAAATATAAACTCATTTTGTATAAAATTAAAGGTTTCAAATTATTAATGAGTTTCATTCCATTTCTCTCCTTTTTTGTCAAATTCAAAAAGGATGATCGTCGAATTGTTGTACAAAGAATGAAGTCGATGATATCAAGACTCCCCCTTGATGTATGCTCCCCCTCGTTTGGGGAACCAAGAGATCGATCTTACGAAAATTGTTTTCTACAAAACAAAGTTAGAGGTACAAGTGCAAGACAATATATTCCCAACTAGTAGCATTATAGCAATTCATGCAAGTTAAGTCATAAAGTAGTTTCATTCATTACTTAAGAAACTCATACAAGAAGCATTGATTGTAATCAAAACTAAATAAGAGATAAATTCATACTATGATGGTATGAATCATTACAAGATAAAGTAGATAAACACAAAGTGAAGACAAATTTAGGCATAGAGCTAGACTAGTGGATTCTTGAAATCTAAAAGATGCCACAAGCAAAAGATGGGTTGTTTATTATTTATTAAAATTAAGCATTCGAGAGTGCTCAATTATGGTGAGGAGGTTGTTATTGAGGAGGGAAATTAAGTGGAATGACCAATGATGAGAGATTTGATACGACTGAGGTCATCTTTCAATGTATCAAATAGATTTCGGGTTTCCAAGCAACACTGACAAAACTATGAATGAATGTTTACTTGATCTAAAGAAGGTGGAGGGATACATGGTGAGGTAGGAAGTGAAGGATTTATGGCTTCAATTGCTGAGGTTAATGTCAAGTAGATTTGATAAGTGATGAAGTTCATTGAGGTTTTGATTTGAGTTTTGTGGAGGTGAAGGGGATAAAAAAGAGTTAGTAGATATAGGAGAGGTAGGTAAAGGCCCTTTTGGTGAAGGAGAAGGTGGTGAGAGAGGAAGGTTATGACTTTGCCTCCAAGGTTCTAGAATGGCTTTTCGGTGTTTTCGTGAGTAATCACGAGAGGATTTCTTCAAGGATGACATGAGGATTATGAAGGGAAATGAGAGATTTAGAAGAGAAGATTTGAATATGTGTGATGAGGATGTATGTTGTTAAATAGGTAAATTTTATGCAAAGCATGATGTTTGGAGAGGGAAACATCTAAAAGGTGTTTGGTTTATTTGGGAAAGGTACAGTTGTGGCTGGAGTAGATAGGGACAGGGATGCTGAAAAAGAGGAGACGGGAAGAATTTCGTGACTTCCTCTGTTGGCGATCCCGTAAACATGTGGCGGTCCTATATATATTTGGGAGCTGCCGTGTGTTTTTGGGGGCCGTTTTCTGGAGAGTTACGAAATTCTCCATATGTTGCTTGTTTTTCAGAATTACCTAAAATAAGAAGGTTGAGAGGAAGATTGTGGCATTTCCCATCTTTTTAAGAATCACATAATCTAGCTAGAAAGAAAAACATGCAACGGATCCAGGTAGAAGCATATAAATGACATAAAAGTCTATAAAATGTCATATAGCAAGCATGAATAATGACTAAGAGAAGTTATACACGAACTAGAATAACCAAGATGGAAGTCAAAGTAATACTACATAGCAATAGTAATAATAGTACGTATGTCTAGCATATTAAGGTGGACAAAGAGAAGGAGAAAAATTAGTAAGATGTAGAAATATCTCAAACACATGTCGAGGTATCCGAATCATCACTTGTGACTTCTTCGGAAGATATGGAGATGATTGCTTGAAGATGATTAGGATGAACCTAAGGTTTCATGGATGGCCAATACAATATATTTTAATTTTTTTAGATGAGGATTAATTTTGATGATGTGATCGTATAGACGATTTAGAATCATTCCATATGGCATTGGAGAGTTTGGTTGATTTTTAATATTTTCAACTCGTTTGGTTAGAAAATATGCAAAGTTAAAGGGAGTACTTGTTAGAATGCAATACATCACGTGAAATGATGATGCAGGAAGAAAATTGGAGTTATTTTGAATGCCAAATGCATTTTTTTGAATGATTTCATTCCAAGATCTCTTGTCATGACAAAGTTCTTCTTTGAGAATTTTGTTTGGAAAAATGGTTTGTCCAGTTGTTGTGATAGATTGAATAATTTCATTTGGTGTTGGAATGTGTGTTTGGTAAGGGGTGTTAGGTTCTTGATTAGTTCTCAAACAATCAAAGGATGAATCTTCGGAGTAAGAACATTCTCCTTCACATGGAATTGAGAGAATTAAGGCAAATGACTCAAGTGAGAGTTTAAATGTTCTTTTTAATGCCCAAAATTTTAAAAAGATATTTTGATCATTGTCTTTAATAATTTCTATCGAAGAATAGAATTCAAGCAGAAATCTTGGGCAAATCCCTTCGTGGAGTTTATATATTTTTAGTAGTTTAATAATTTAAAACTAGATTTGAATATTATTATATTTAGTAGATTCAGGAGATAATGGACGACCTTCATGAATTGTTCTACATTCTAGGTTTCGAATGAAGGGTTTTAAGTTATTAGGAAGATAGTTTTCATTTGAGATTGTTGAAATGTATGATTAGGTGTACCGTAGTTCTTCTTCCAACGTCATTTCACCTAATTAAGAGAGTGATAATTTTAGTAAGGTTCCCTCATTGAAAAAAATATTTAGTGTGTGCCCAAATACGACAAATGTGAAGTAACGATTAACTCGACCCAAAGCTAAAATCCTAAGAGTTAACCCAAACGCTCCTTAGTTTGATTTTGCTCATCCAAACATGTCAAAAAATACATATGAATTATGTATCTCGAGCTTTGTTCATGAGATCATTATGCATGTGTTCAAAAACGTTTTTATGTTGTATTAACAATGCATAACAACAATTTTGTAATGTTTCTAATGTAAGTGATTTGAAAATAAAATTGAGGTTTTTGTTCAAAATTAATTTTTCGACAAACTCACTAGTGTATGTAAATCATATGTCTAAGGGAAGCATATTAGTTATACATTATATCCTAGTAGTCTTAATTGTACAAAATTGAAAGAAAAATGAAAAATCCCCAATTTTAATTTTTGTGTTCATCATGAATCCTAGACTCAAATTAAAAGAAAATAGATGAAATGACTTACAATTGATGATCTTTGTGGTGTTAGGAATGATTATATGTTAATTTTAAAAAGATTTGATCTTCAATTAGTGTTTTGGTGGTTGATTTTGAGTTTCGGTTGTTTTGTTTTCGTGTTCGTCGCACCAGCAGGGAAGAGGGGTGTTTGTTTTTGAGTTTTGAATTTTTTGACAATGTGGCAGATAATGATGTTCGGTTGTGGCGGACCATATCGATCAGGTGGAGCGCCTGAAAAGGGTTTGGGGCCTCCTAAGAATGGTGGCCAACCTGTATTACAGGTTTATGTACTTTTAAATTTTTGACACGAATTTACAAGGAAGAGTGACTAATTAATTTGTATTTCGCGAATTAAAAGTATTTAACAAGCTTCAGATGAGGTTTTAAATTTTCACGACACGAAATGGAATACAGACTATAATCGAGACTAGAAGAAGGAGAAGCGGACTAACACGATTTATGGAATGTGTTCCATCATTCTTAAACCAAGACGTAGATAGTTAAAAACGATTTCACAATTAGAGGGTGTTAGAAAGGATTTCGGCGATATTATCGATAGACGGCACTTTTTCGATAGAGATATGTCCTTTCTAGACATTATCACGAAGAAAGTGATGACGAATTTCGATATCTTTGGTTCGAGAGTGTTGCACCGGGTTTTTGCTAAGGTCAATTACGCCTTTATTGTCACACATGATCAGGACGTCATCGAGTCGAACGTCGTAGTCGATAAGAGCTTGTTTTATCCGTAGTGCTTGTTGACATGTCTTTCCAGTGCTTACGTATTCGGCTTCGGTAGTAGATATAGCAAGAGCGGTTTGTTTCTTCTTCGCACACACACACACATCACACACACACACACAACAACATCCCACGAATATTACAAATACCAGCTAGTGCCTCTTCTATCTACATAATCTCCCACATGATCAGAGTCGGCATATACTACTGCTTCTATGTCGTTCCCTTTAGGATACCATAATCCTAAGTACGTTGTGCCTTTAATGTATCGAAAGATACGCTTAACCGCTTCAAGGTGAGAGGTTTTGGGAGCCTCTTGGAAGCGAGCACAAAGGCAGACACTAAACATGATATCGGGCCTACTTGCCGTTAGGTATAATAAACTACCTATCATGCCTCGATACTTGGTACTATCTACCGACTCACATTCTTCGTCTTTCGTGAGTTTAGTATAGGAGGACATGGGGGTTTTCATTGGTTTAGAATCTTCTAAGCCAAATTTCTTAAGCATTTCTTTAATATATTTAGATTGATTAAAGAAAATACCATCTTCCATTTGTTTTATTTGTAAT
The DNA here is from genome assembly GCA_026074375.1 of Tanacetum coccineum. Taxonomy (NCBI): domain Eukaryota; kingdom Viridiplantae; phylum Streptophyta; class Magnoliopsida; order Asterales; family Asteraceae; genus Tanacetum; species Tanacetum coccineum. Next base: position 50,309 of record BQNB010007248.1, on the reverse strand, counting down.
CCAAGGAAGAAGTTAAGTTCACCCATCATGCTCATCTCGAACTCGTCATGCATGATTTTGGCAAATTCATCACACATGTCTTGACAAGTCGAGCCGAATATAATGTCGTCGACATATATTTGAACGATGATGAGGTTTGAACTTTTCTTCTTGGTAAAAAGTGTGTTATCTACCATTCCCATTTTGTATTCATGTTTAATAAGAAAAGCTTTTAATCTATCATACCAAGCTTTGGGTGCTTGTTTAAGACCATATAAAGCTTTCTTTAGTTTATAAACATGATCCGGTTTTTCAAAGTCAATGAATCCTGGAGGTTGTGCCACGTATACCTCCTCATTGATAAAACCGTTCAGGAATGCACTTTTTACATCCATTTGGAATAGCTTAAAATCTAAAGCACAAGCATAAGCTAATAGTATCCTAATTGACTCAAGTCTAGCAACTGGGGCATAAGTTTCATCATAATCGATGCCCTCTTGTTGATTATAGCCTTGAGCAACTAACCTAGCCTTATTTCGAGAAACAATACCGTTCTCGTCTAACTTATTTCTAAACACCCACTTAGTTCCTATGATTTTCATATTCCTAGGTTGTGGAACTAACTCCCAAACGTCGTTAGCAATGAATTGATTTAATTCTTCTTGCATGGCGACTATCAAACTATCTTCCGTTAAGGATTCATTCACGTTTTTAGGTTCTATAGTTGATATAAAACAAAAGAAGTTACTTTGGTTTTGGGCTTGTGATCTAAGGGTTCTTTGGTTAAGGTTTCCTATGACATTTTCTAATGGATGGTTCCTAGACTCCTTAATATTGACTATTTCGTCAATCTCTAAAGTTTCATCCTCAATGTCATTTTCTAGGTTTTTCTTTTCGGTAACCTTAATTGCTTCTTCTTCATCTAAGTCATCATCCACCAAGGGTGATGTCTTAGAGGGTAGAGGAGTTTCATCGAATGTCACGTTGAGTGACTCTTCGACTTTCCTAGTATGTTTATTAAGGATGATGTAGGCTTTACTATTTTGGGGGTAACCTAAAAAGATACCTTCGTATGACTTTGGGTCAAACTTGGTAAGGTAGTCTTTATTGTTTAAAATGAAGCACTTGCTTCCAAACACTCTAAAGTAATCAAGAGTAGGTTTCCTACCTATCAGGAGTTCATAAGGTGTTTTTCCTAGAATGGCTATAATTAGGATTCGGTTGAGAATGTTTGTTGAAGTATCTACGGCGTTACATCAAAACTTTTGTGGTAACGATTGCTCATTCAACATAGTCCTACGCATTTTTTGAAGTGTCCTATTTTTCCTTTCAACCACGCCATTTGATTGAGGAGTGTGTGGAGCTGAGAATTTATGTGTCATTCCATTGGCATTACAAAACTCTCCAAATTGCGCCTCATTATCAAATTCCCTACCGTGGTCGGTTCTTATTGACACGGATGTGTTCTTAAACACATATTATTTTAGCCCTGTAAAACACTAAAAATGGACTAAAAACCACAAAATATGAGTAATTATATTGCAAATGTGTTTGTATTGTGTTATTATGTCTTGTAGGTATAAAGGATTGAAAACAAAGCAAAAACAGTAATTTTCGGGTGACTTCGACGACATTTTCGCATTTATTGAGATTCAAACGAAGCGGTTAAAATTTCCTCGAGCTCTCCATTGGATAGAAGCACTCAAATTACATGTTCAACGGTACCGGCCTTGTATTCGTTGACCTTTCTGTATTTGAACGCTTCTCGATTTATTCGGACCTCTTTTCTTTAGTATAAATGAACTAGACCATGCTTATTAAGGGTTAAAAAGAAAATTATGAACTTATATACACAAGAGGAAGCTTGGCAGGATGGTTTACTCAGGACTACCCTTGAGCCTTGCTCGGGTTAGGTCCCGGGTTCGAAAGCTGCCAAGTGCTCTTTTACTTCTAATAGTTTTTTGTAGGTTCGAAACTAGGTTCGGGTCTGGAGGTAGGTTTGTGGCTCAGTTTAGGCTCGGAAGAGGTTTGGAGGTTGGCTCGATTACCCGAGCCAACATATATGCAGCTGGTGTGCCACGTGGGGGTTGGCTATTTGTGGATCGGGCTCCTGACAGCCTGTATGTACGAGGTATCCAACAAATGATTGGCTGGAGAGTGTTAAAAGACTAAACTACACCTGTTTCTTGGGCTCTGATTGGCTGGCGCAGTGAATGGACGAAAATGCCCTCCTCTCAATTGGGCTATATATTCAAGGCTCCAGGATTAATTTTAGAGTGTAGTTTTAGTATGTAGGATTTTAGTTTTTCTTTCAAAAATTAGATTAGCTTATTTTAGTAATAGATTTAGCTTATTAGTATTTTTGTAAAAGTTGTTTCTGCTTATTAGAGCTTATTGTAATCATCACTTTTAGTTTATTAATGAAGAAGTTTTAAAGAGTTAGTGTTTTTTCTCATGGCTTATCCTTATTTCTCTTTCTCTTCTCATCCTAGCTTTTCGACATAAGCTATTTCTTAAGTTTATTCATTCGGCTTATTTCATGGGCTTATTAAGCTAGAGTAATGAAACTGAGAAGCTATTTATCAGCTTATTGGTTTCATCTTCTCTACCCTTTAATAAGCTTAGATCGAATAAGCCTTCAAATAAGCTTAGATCTAGTTTATCTTTTGAATAAGCTGTTGGTTTAGCTTATTGATGCTTATTATTTTTTAAGCTTATTTCCACAGTCGAATAAGCTCTCTAATGTTTTATTCGATCTAGATCTGAGCTCATAGATTTAAAATAAGCTTCGGCTTATTAGATTTTCTTTTATGTTCTTCTTTTCTTTATTTTTCGTTTAGCTTATTTAGTTTAGATTTCTAAAGTAGATCTAGTTTTCTAAAACTTTTAAAATAGTTTATTTGTTTAGATCTAATAGCTTTTAGCTTTTCTATTTCAAAATACTTGATATTTTGGAATTTAAGCTTTTAGCTTATAGCTTATTCATATAGTTTATTTGTTATAACTTTTGTTTGATTTGTGTTGATGGAAAAGATCCTACTCATTAGCGTGGAGCTTAAGGGTTACATAAACTAGCTTATTTTCTAAGTTTAGAGCTTTATTAAGAGTTTACTAGCTTATTAGTGTATAAAGTTCCAAACTTTATCATCTAATAAGTAAATAAAGTCTAATAGAGAAATAAACTTGGCATTTTGCCTTGTTTATGTAATCGAGTGGTTTTGTATTCGATTTCGGTTCATCAATTCGGTTCTACCTTCTTTCTCTTTTCAATATTAATTAGTGTAAATTTTAATTAGCTTATTGTGTCTATTGTTGCTTCTTTGATTAATATGCTTAGTGAGTAGTTTTCTTTTATGCTTGTTAAGTGATTAATTGTTTAGTGAATTAAGTGTGATTATAAAAGATGAAATATTGATTAGTGATTTTCGAATTACTTAGGTTAGTGTTTTGGTTATTCGAGCGGGCAAAAGCCGTAAGAATAATTAGGCATTAATTTAGTAATCGATATCTTGACAAAAATTGTTTTCAATAAAAACCAACATTGTGGGAAGATAATTTATTTGAAAGATATTGATTCATCGATAAGGACTTAATAATAAATTCACACTTAAGGATCTAAACATATCACTTAGCAAGATTATCTTTTTATTTATATTTCTTCGTTTATATAGATTATATATAATAATATTATATATATTATATATATATATATATATATATATATATATATATATATATATATATATATATATATATATATATATATATATATCTTCGTTTATTTGCTTGCTTATTGTTATCTAGTGTTATATAGTTTATTATTATTATATTCTTAGTTTTAAAATCAAAAACCAAAATATTTGTCAATCAAGCATCAAACAAAATACTTTCGTGGATTTCAAATTCATCTCTCTTCGAGAATACGACACCCAGAAGATTAAATATTACTTTTCCTAAAGTAATTTTTATATCGAACGAGAAATACTTATATATATTACTCGATTCGTTCTCACGAACGACATCGGTTTTTGGCGCCGTTGCCGGGGAGAGGTGTACGATCTACGCGTGATGTTTGAAGTTAGTGCCTTGAAGATCATTTCTTTTGAAAGTTTATTTTCGTACTTATAAAAAATAAAAAAAATCCAAAAATATTTTCTATTTTTCTATCTTTATAAAATCCAGAAATATTTTCCTTTTAATTTTCTCTTATATATATTAAAAAATTCAAAAATATTTTTATTTTCTTATTTCTTCTTTTAGTGCATGAGCACTCGTTCTTCTTCTTCTAATCTCGTTCCTCCTTTTTCTGATCCCGAGAGCATTATTCGAAATCGTCGAAGAAATCTTGGTGATCCGTCTCTTCTACTTGATTTTGAAGAAATCAATATGAATCTTAATAACGTTCAAGGACCGCCTCCTGCGGGTCCTCCTCCTCAAAATCCTAATGGTCCACCGGGACTTAATCTTTAAATGTCGGCTCCCGATCTCCGAACAATGAAGGAGTTGTGTCAGCCGACGATGAATGGACGGGGTGGACCGATCGCTCCCGTTAACATTCAAGCTACTGATTTCAGATTTAAGAATCATATGATTCAACAAGTTCAAAATAGCTGTCAGTTTCACGGGCTACCGAGTGATGATGCAAATAAGCATCTCGATAAGTTCTTGACTATCACCCAGAGTATGAAGCAGAATGGGGTCACCGATGACGCCCTTCGCTTATATCTCTTTCCTTATTCTTTGACACATCGTGCCACCGCGTGGTTTGATCGTCTTCCAAAGAATTCCATCCATACTTTCCAGGAGATGGCTTCGAAATTTCTTTCTAAATACTTTCCTCCTTCTATGGTTACGAAACTAAGGAATGATATCAGTAACTTCCGACAGCTTCCGGATGAATCTTTATTCGAAGCGTGTGAACGTTACAAACTTTCGATTGACCGATGTCCGAATCATAATATGTTACTCGTTACTCAAATAGACACATTCTATAACGGGTTAACTTTGAGACATCATGATACAATCAATGTTGCTGCTTGGGGAACCTTTATGAAAAGGTGACCCGAAGAGTATTGTGATCTTATCGAGAATATGATAGCCCATCACAATGACTGGGACATCTCAGCTCATAGGGGTGAGTCATCGGGTTCTACCACTTCTTCATCCTCCGAGATAGCAGCTCTTGCTCAGCAAATGATCGAAATGAGAAAAGATATGCTACATATGTATCGTTCGAATCAGAAAGTTAATTCTGTGACTCCTAGCTGTGAGACTTGTGGTGGTCCACATTCTTATTATGAGTGTCAAGCCACCGGTGGCTACTCTTAGGACGTTTATGCTACTACGGGGAACTATAATTCAGGTGGTAATACTTACCAACCTCAAGGAAATTGTAATCTTCTTAGCTATCGTTCTAATAATTTTTTTGGACCACCCGGTTTCAATCCACAAAATAATCAAAATCAGGTTAATAATCAAAATTTTCAAAACAATCAAAACATATTTAATCAAGGTCAATGGTATAACAGAACAGAGGTTAGAATTTTAACCAGGGTAATAATTATAATCAAAATTAGGAATATAATCAAAACCAAGGTCAAAATTTCAATCAAATCCAAGCTCCAAATTAATCCTCCACGGAAGATTTGTTAAGACAGTTATTGATCCAGAACCAAACCGTTAAAAAAAGACCAGCGGAGGACGTATAAATCAATTTGTTCAAAAACTAATAGGGACAATAGATATGGTCTTCAGGAGACGACCAAGGATGCTCTTCCTAGCAACACCGTTCCTAATCCGAGAGAGTAGATTAATTTGATTACAACAAAGAGTGGATTGACTACTGTTGAACCTTCTATTCCATCCCCTGTTCCTCCCACTCCTAGGGAGGAAGTGGAAAAAGAACCAGAGACTTAAATGGATAAGGTGCATATTACAAGCCCAGCAAGTACTGCACATGTCCCACCTCCAGGAATTCAACAGGGTCTCACGCACAAAACTAAAGGAAGATCCTAAGCTCAACCCTCATCAACCTAAGATTCCATATCCTTTAAGGCTTGATAAGATAAAACTTCTTGATAAAAAATGATGTTCAAGTATCTAAGTTTTTAAAAATATTGAAGCAACTTCATTTTGATATTAGTCTTATGGATGCTTTAACTCAAATTCCAAAATACCATAAAGTATTAAAAGATTTATTAAAAGACAAAGAGAAATTAAAAGAGTTAGCAAATACACCGATTAAATGCCAGATAATGCTCTGCTATCTCTTCTCTTAATAAAGGTTCTCGAAAAACTGGTGATCCGGAAGTTTCTCATTCCTCGTATTCACAAGATCTTGAGGTATGAATTTCCTTAGCCGATTTAGCAGACACGCTTGTATAGAAGAAATTGATGCTTCCTGAACTTGTACCCACTCGTATGACCCTCGAGCTAGCTAACCGGTTTGTTGCTTATCCAGCCGGTATAGTTGAGGATGTCTGCGTACAAGTGGGTAAGTTCACATTCCCTGCTGACTTCGTTGTTGTCGACTATGACGTCGTGTTTCCCTTATCTTAGGGAGACCCTTCTTGAGGATGGCTCGTGCTCTAGTCGATGTATACGGAGAAGAGCTTATTCTGAGAGACGGTGATGAAAAATTGATCTTTCATGCTGATAGCACTTTGAAACATCCTCATAAGCATGGAAATGAGTCAATTAATATGAATAATTTCATTGACATCACATGCAAGGATCGTTTTCAAGAAGTGTTAAAAATTAAGAAATCAAATCATCCCTTGAGTGGTAGTACCACTCCTCCTTCTGATTCTTTTCCTAGTCTCACACCTTTTGAGACTAGTGATTCTCTTCTCGAAGAGTTTCCCTATGAACTCACTCTTCTTGAACCATTTCCACTGGGAAATGAGGACGATAATTTTGACCCTGAAGCAGATCTTAGAGAAATTGAATATTTGCTGAACCGAGATCCGTCAACAGATTCTTCGCTTAAGACTGATATTGTTATTATTGATCCAATTCTCGAGAGGTTCACCAATGAACCTTCTCTCGTTTACTCATGTCCATCGGGAGATGACGATGATGATCTTTTTTACTTTAAGTCCGATAATGAAGAATGGAAAAAGCTTTTGTATAGTGACCTTTTTGATAACACTCACTCATAAAATGAAAAAGACAAAGATTTAAAAATAGAGAGCTTAATTGATGATATGGATGATGATTTTTTCCCTTTTTTACCCGCAAGTGACTCGACTCCTCCTGAGGATTCATCTGAGTCATCTGAGATTGCTACTTTGCTATCATCTCCCTTCGGAAATTAGGACAAGGTGTTCAACCCAAGCATACTTATTTTGGGAGGAACTCATATTCCATGAAGAATCAAAATATAAGGATTTAAAAGTGAATTACTCGACTGAATCACATCTAATTCTTGTGGAAAACAACTTTCTATCTCACTCTTCTGATCGTTCTTTTGATCGTGAACTCTTGTTCTTCTTGGAGTTAACTGTGATTGAAACTTTGCTATCATTTTCATCTGAGAATGAGGACAAAGTTTTCAATCCCGGGATACTCATTTCAAAAGGAGTTCACTCTTTCACTCTGGGATTATCTCATCGGACCTATGAAACTTTCAAGATTGTTAATGTTCATCCGAATATTTTGAATGAAAGTTCGATGAAGATTTTTCCGTTCTTCTGTTTCTGCCCCAAGGACAAAGGAATTTGGGGAGAGTCAAGCTAGAGACTCGCACAAAAACAAGCACTTCTCGAGAGGCAACCCGTGTTATCTATCTATTAGTAGTAATAATATTTTAACTTTAGTCTTGAGCTCGTAGTCATTAACTTTAATCATTAACTTGTGAATTGATGTAGTGATTCTTGACTTTAGGCTTTGACTTGTATCTTTGGCTTAACATGAATGTGATCTTGAACTTCTTGAGATCATCAACCAAGCATAATCTCTTTTTGCCATCTTGTAAACTTTGCCATCTTGTGAACTTGTGACTTTTGGACTGACATGCTCATACCTTTCTTGATTTGTCAACTTGAAAAGCTTCTAATATGCAATTTCTTAAAGTTCTTTAACTTTAACACTTTACTATCACTTTAAGAAAGGACTTGGTTATCTGCGTAGACAAAAAGTCTGGCAAAAACTTTGTACTTGTGTTCATGATGTCTTTTTATTTGTCGGTCGGGGTATGAGATGTGGCTATGAAATCTGACTCGTCAGGGATCTGCTGCACTATTCGTTGGGAGGTACGTAGGTTTAGGTTAGTGATAATCAACAGATATGGATGAGAGCGTCTTTGTCACTTCGTCAAATACGGTTGCAATAACCATGGTTCCCTATTGATTAGTATAAATACTGCCTGTAATCAGGTAGAATTCTGAAGAATCTCCTTGACAGGGTTTCATAGATGTACTAGCCGTTCTTATTACCAGAGCATCTCAAAGCAGACAACACGGTATCAGTGAATCAGCAAGACGAAGTCCTTAATGATTGAATAGGAAAAAATTGATTTGAAAATCATTCGTCGTGTCACATTGCTAAATTGTTTTTGTATGGACACATCAGAGGGTTAATCATTTAAAAATTCATCATTACACAATTAATCTTTCCTGGACAAGTTTGATTCAATATAGAATCGTACAATCGTTTCTTTCAGTTGTCTCAAGCTGATTCGTATAGGAATCGCATATGTCACCTACCAGAGCTTGTTTGATGGTTGCGCAAGCAGAATTTCCTTTTGTCATTGTGGTTATTTTTAGTATCACCTGATGTTCTGGCAAATTCTCAAGGATAATGCGTAAGACTCTTTAGATTTTATAGGTTTACAGTGTGTGTAAAACCAACTTATAATGGTTTATGTGTCCTATTGATGTTGGAGGATCGCTTGGCTCTAGATAAATAGTGTGTTTGGCTTTTAGTGACAAGGAGGCTTGAGCAGTCTACCTCCTTTTCAATTTCCCCCTCCTACCAAACTTACTCGGAGTGAGATTTTACGTTTGTATTGCGACGTGAATCTCGTGAGAAATGATCGAATTTATTTTTCTAATAAATAAAACTATCACTTTCAAAAAGTGGTGGTCTTTGCATTGATTGCCCTTCTAAGTATTTGTTAGAATCCATAGATCGATCCAAGCTTTAAAATACAGTATATTTTAAAAATCTTGAGTGACATTGGCTCTGATACCAATTGTAAGAAACTAGAAGAGGGGGTTGAATAGTTTACTAGTTAATTATCCGTTTTAAAACTTTGCTTATAAAATGGTTTGATTCGAGTTGTATGTCAATCAATCAACAATATGAATCACAACTAAACTATCTAATGTAATAAACTAAATAAACAATAACAATATAAAGAGATAAGGAAAGAAACGATCAAACCAAGACACCAAGATTTATAGTGGTTCGACTACGAAGCACCTCTTCGCCCTACTCCACTCCCCGAGTACTCCACTCGAGATTTCACTATGTCAACAAGCTCCCTTTAGGCGGAGAAAACCGTTTACACGTCGCTTACTTTCTTTTCCGACACTAAGCTAGATGTCGAGTCCTAATCTTAGCTAGAACCAATCTAAGACTTCACTAAGTCTTTATACACTCACAAGATATATACTCTTGGATTGACACACAATCCAATTCACACAAATACACAATTTACACTATTGGATCTACACACAATCCAATTTACACAACACCACAAAGAAAATATAATGAAGATTTGTGATCTTGAGGAGGAGGAAAGAGATCACTTGATAACAATTCGTTTCTAGATGAATACGATTGTTCTTCTCTTGCACTTGATTAGAAGAAGGGAGGAAGAGGGAATTAATCACTTGAAACAAGATCAAGATATGTTAGTGATCAAGATATGTGTTTTAGAAAGAAAGAAAGAAGAGAGAAAAGTAGATCTGAGAAAATTCGTGGCAAGAGGTTGTGTTTTTCAGATGGGGTGGCCCAGTATTTATAGGAGACAAAAAGAGCCGTTACTCTGCTGGCGGTCCCGGCGGTCCCTAATATGTTAGGGGGCCGCCAGGCCTATAAGGGGGCCGCCCGTAGAGTACGCTCCTCTTTTTGTCTTTTAGTGGGGAAGGTGTTATCTGTTTTGGAACCTTCCATTTTGGGGGAAAAATCTGATTTCAAATTTATTGTTTTAATAAAACATTTCTTTTATGAATAAATATTTTGTGTATATATTTTTGTAAATACACTTTTGTAGAAATGTAAGGTTTAAGAAAAATATTTTCTTGATCACTAATCATGTTTAATGATTTGTTTATCCATACCTTAAGTGATTAATCTTAGAAATAGAATTTTACGATTAGTAATTTATAAACGTTTAATTTTATCGTAAACGTTTTTACATTTTGTTATTATCAAAACATCGAGAGGTCGAAAAATATAAATAACGTTTTTAGACATTATTTGTATTAACACTTGGCATCTTGGTTTGATTGTTCCTTCTCTCATCTATTTATATTGTTGTGATTCTTTCTTATTGTTGGTTTAGTTATAACTAGTAGATACATACATTGCTGGTTCATATTGTTGGTTGGTTGAACATATACTCGGATCTAACAAATTTTAGAAGTAAAATTTTAATACGATAATTAACATGTAAACTATTCAACCCCCCTTCTAGTTTTCAGAAAACCCTTAACACATTAGTGTTTTGAGTTTAATCTTTTGTTCTTGGTTTCATGTAGATTAAGATTAACTTAACGCATTACGGGTAATTGTACTAACCTCCACGTGGTATAAAAGGAATTGTAGTATGTGGAATCATTAAGGTAACATACTGTGGTTACTTAGAGTTTTTGTGTAAAACATTTGGGTTGAAGAAGAAGGTGATATCCATTCAACTGTGCGGTTCAAACTACAAAGGTATATCTTTACGTGTTATTCTTGATTAATCGTATGATGCTATAAGATCCGTGGTTGGTGACCTTTTCTGTTGAAATATTTATTTATATAGAAGTAAGTAAGTAACTCTCAATACTGTTTCCACGGGTTATGGGTCCCAATACCATCATACACAGTGTATGGGGGAGGTTGAGATGTAGACAGCATTACCCCTACTTAAGGTAGAGAGGCTGGTTTCGATTCTACCAAAGGTAGAAAAAGACCTCCGGCTTTGCAAGGAGTGAGGATCAAACCCTTGACCTTTGTCTCTAGAGGAAAGGGTGATAACCAACTGATCCAACCATGCCTATTGAAATATTTATTTATATATGTGATTTATATTTAAAAATACCAACAGATGCATCATGAGCCATTATAGTAGCTATATGATTATTGGGTACATGTACAAATCGCTATAACACGTGTTTTATGGATGTTTTGTAAATCGTTTTTAGAACAGCCCATTGGGCAATTTTTTTCTGTGGTAAAACGACCCTAAGAAGGTCTTAATATTGGTGGTTTATGATATTAAAGCCATTGGTTACACATGAGGATCAAGGGTGTAATTCTTGTTAACTATTTTTCCGATTCGTTGGCTAGCAATCTATAATTTTTATTTATGATAAAAAAAATGCATTTTTTTCTCATGGACAAAGACAACACCTTGTTTCATACATTCTTTTAATGTAATATTATGTTTCTCATGGACATAGCCACCACTTTTTGAAAGTGATAGTTTTATTTATTGGAAAAATAGATTCGAGACATATGTTAAATCAAAAGATCTTGATCTTTGGCATGTTATTACTAACGGTGATTTTCAACCTATTCAACAAAATCCGGAAACCAAATTAGATGAGGTTATCCCTTTTGAAAAACAAAGTGATGATCTTAAAAAGAGGCTTGCGAAAAATAACGAAGCCAAAATGGTTATTTACAATGCTTTGCCAAGAAAAGAATATGAAAGAATTTTCATGTGTAATACGGCAAAAGAAATTTGGAAAACTTTGTTAATCACCCATCAAGGTAATAACCAAGTCAAAGATAACAAGATCGACCTTTTGGTACAACAATATGAACAATTCATCATTTATGAAGATGAATCTATAGATAGTGTTTTTGCTAGATTTAATACTATTATTACTAGTCTAAAAGCTCTTGATGAAGGTTATTTTAGCAAGAATTATGTTAGGAAGTTTTTTAGGGCTCTACATCCTAAATGGAGAGCAAAGGTCACGACGATTGAAGAGTCGAAAGACTTAACATCACTGTCACTTGATGAACTCATCGGGAATCTCAAAGTTCACGAGATGATCATCAAGAAAGATTCTGAAATAGTCAAAGCTAAGGGAGAAAGAAAATCTCTTGCTTTAAAGGCTAAGAAAGAATCTAGTGATGAGGAGTGTTCGACTTCCAGAAGTGAAGACGAAGAATACGCCATGGCGGTTAGAGACTTCAAGAAGTTCTTCAAGAGAAGAGGTAGATTCGTGAGACAACCTCGGAACGATAAAAATACGTTCCAAAGAAGCCGAGATGACAAGAACGGCAACAGTGATAGAAAATGTTTTAGATGTGGTGATCCAAATCATCTTATTGGAGAATGTCCAAAACCACCGAAAGACAAGAACCAAAGAGCATTTGTCAGAGGTTCTTGGAGTGATAGCGGTGAAGAAGATGATGGGAAGGCCAAAGACGAGACGTGTCTCGTAGATCAAGCATCAAATGAGGTATGTTTTGATTCCTTTTACTTTAGTGATGAGAACTCATCAATAGATGATTTAGTTCTAGATAATGAATATGACAAACTATGCAAAATAAGTCTAAAAATAATCACAAAGAACAAAAGATTAAAAGCTGTTATAAATAGCTTAGAAAATGAGCTTAGTAAACTAAAAGAAAAATTATCCACATTCGAGAAAAATAAGGGAGTTGATCTCAAATGTACAAAATGTGAATTGCTTAGAATTAAAAATGAAAAACTTAAAGAGGAAGCTATTAAACTAACAAAATTTGAAAAGAGTACACATTACTTAAATGAAATGTTGAGTAATCAAAAACCATCCGGAAATAATCAGGTTTGCGATTCAATTCACTTGAAGCATCAACTAGTAGAACTAAGGAAATAAAATTTGTGAAATCTCAAAAAGAAACGTCTCCTGGTGGAGGTCCCTTAAATGGGGCGGCCCCCATATAGCAGAGGCGGCCTCCAAAGCAATTATGGGACCGCTGGTCTGTTCACCAGGTTCTGAGAAATCTGTTTCTTTTCAGTAATCCATTTTGGGTCCTAGACCAAAACATATAATGGTAAACAAAGTTAAAGTTCTAGTTGCTAGTGATAATGAAGTTAAACGATTTTACAATTCATCGTTAAAACCCGAAGTTGGATTTTCAAAACCAAACTTTAGATCAAAAACTCCACCACCTAGAAGAGTCAATAATAATTAACCTCGTCCTAAGACATCGCAACCAAAAAGTAACGTTGGCCTACAAAACCAACCTCATGGCTTTCCCGTAACTTAGAATAATTTCCAACGTCAAAGTTACATGCCATGGGAAATGTGTCTTCCATTTCCATATCCCAACAAATTACATCAAATGCAAGGGATGTTTAGCACTAACAACTTTAGACCCATGAGATATTGGGGATCAAATATTTGAGTTATTGTCTTATATAAATAGATATGCCTTGGAGTCGACTTGGAACCCGATGAGTGTATGGAAACTAGAAGGGGGGTTGAATAGTTTACACGTTTTAAAAGTTTACTTTAAAAAATGTTTAGATCTGAGTTATATGTTTAACCAATTAACAATATGAAGAAGCAATAACTATCTAAACTTGAACTAGATAACAACAATAATAATGTAAAGAGATAAGGATAGAAATAACCAAACCAAGACACCAAGATTTTATAGTGGTTCGGCTATGAAGCACCTCTTTGCCCTACTCCACTCCCTGAGTATCCGACTCGATATTTCACTATGTCAACATGCTCCCTTTAGGCGGAGAAAACGGTTTACACACCGCTTAAGTTATTTTCTGACACTAAGCTAAATGTCGAGTCCTAATCTTTGCTAGAACCAATATACCACTTCACAAGATATACACACTCACAAGATCTACACTATCGGATCTACACAATATCCGAATCACACAAATACACAAGATAAATACAATAGAGATTTGGAACTTAGAAGAAGAGATGAGAGATCACTAATCAACACTTTGTTTCTTGGCGAATACGAGTGTTCTTCTTTTGCACTTGATAGAGAGGAAAGATGAGATGAAGAAGATAAGATAAGATCACTTGAAATAAGATCTAAGTATGCTAGTGATCAAGATTTTTATTGAGAGAAAGAAGTTTTAGAGAGAGAAAGAAGAGACTGAAAAATTTCTTGCAAAGAGGAATGATTTTCAGTAAGGGGTGGACCAGTATTTATAGACAGGAGAAATTAATGGTCACTGGTGGCGGTCTCGGCGGTCCCATATATATAAGGAGGCCGCCAGACCTATAAGGGGGCCGCCACCTAGACTCTGCTACCTTTTTTATCTTTTTGTGGAGAAGGTTGTATCTGGTGTAGAAGCTTCCGTTTTGGGGGGAAAATTTGAATTTCAAATTTTAAGTTTTTAATAAAACTTTTCTTTTAATTAGAAAATATTTTGTATAATTAATTTTGTGAAAATATTTTGTAAAAATATAATGGATGAGAGAAAAATATTTTCTTGATCACTAATCCTGCTTAATGATTTGTTTGTTCATACCTTAAGTGATTACTTGATGATCCCAATCCTAGATCGATTAGTACAAAATAGGAATGGTATATAACAACACTTTTTGACAAAAAGAAAAGTTAAACCTCAATGCATCGTTCAAATATATCTCGACGACATTGTTATTCCTCCGGCTTCGACTTGTCACAGACATGTGTGATGAATTTTATCCAAATCATTCATGACGATTTCGAGATTAGCATAATGGATGAACACAACTTCTTCTTTTGATACAAAATTAAAACAAATGGATATGGTATCAATCTTTAAATCTATCTAATATAATTTAATAGAAATGCTTAATAAATTTGTGCTAGGAAGATTCTAAACCAACGAAAACCCCCCCCAAGAGTCCACCGATACTAAACTTCACCAAAGAGGATGAAATGAGAGAGACTCGGTAGATAGGTAACCCAAGTATCTAACATGAAATGTATTTAATTATTATACCTAATGCAAGTAGTAGCCCGATATAATGTTTAGTGTTTTGCCTTGGTTACCCCCCGCTTCAAGAGGCATCACCAAAAAACCTCATCACCTTGAAGCGGTTAAGTCATATCTCTTCTCCGATACATTAAAGGCCCAACTCACTATAGATTATGGTATCCAAAGTGGACCGACATAGAAACCAAAGTATAATGCCAAACTCTTGATCATATCTGGAGAATATGTGGACAAAAAAAGCACTAGCGTTATTTGTAAGTTCGTTATGGATGTTGATTGACATCTTGGATCTTATAGAAACAGACCGCTACTTTAAGCTAAAATCCACCAAACCGAAGCCCGAATACATAAGCGCAGAGAGGCATGTCCAACAATCCAATGGATTACAACAAGCTCTTATCGACTACGACTTCGACTCAACGACCGTCCCCGATCATGTGCGACAATAAATGGCGCTAGTAGACCTTGAGCAAAAAAACCCGGTGCAAACACTCACCGAGACCAAACACATCAAAAATTGTCACCACGTTCTTCGTGATAAAGTCCAGAAAGCCAAACTCTATCAAAAGAAGTGCCCTCCTACAAAACATCACCGCATTCTTACTAAAAAATTGTTTAACTATCTACGTCTTGGTTTAGTAATGTATGGAACCCATCCCTAAATCGACTTCTCTTTCTTTTGCTCGATTCATTCCTTGTCGTTGACAATATAACTACTCTCGTGTCCGAAGTAACTTTTGATCAATCTTAATCGCGGAAATGCCAAAATTAAAAAAACGTCACTCCTCTTTGAATTTTTTTGTGTCAAATTTCAGCCTAAAATCCCTCTGCTGAGGGCGGCCCCCATATCTCTGGCGGGCCCCAGATTAAAACGGGCCGACGCTCAAATACGATATGGGACGGCACATATGAAGTTGTGACCATGTAGTCCTGTCACCTCCTCCTCATTTTGTAAACACAAAAACAAAACACCCCCTCCATTCCAACCATTGACGAAACCAAGACCAAACACACCAAAACCTAACATCTAATCTACCATTCAAACTCAAATTTGAGATAAAACAACACCTACACTCATTCCTAACATCATTAACACCATTAATTGTTAAGTTCATTTCTTCTATTTTTCTTTCAATTCGAGTTCTAGGGTTCATGATGAACACAAAACTTGAAAAATCATGACGGGGGATTATTTTTATTGCAATTGTGTACAATTAGGACTACAGAAGATAAGGTACAAACAATAGCATTCCGTAATATATGGATTGTTAAGATTAAAGTGTGTTGGTCAAAAATTGTTCTTCGCACAAAACCCCAAGTTTATTTCAAAATCACTCACGTTAAGAACTCCATAAAAATGCTTTTATGCATTGTTAATACACTCTAAAAATGTTTTTGCTTACATGCATAATGATCTCATAAACAAAACTCGAGATACATAATTCATATGTATTTTTCGACATGTTTGAGTGAGTAAAATTAAATTAAGGAGCGTTTGGATTAACTCTTAAGTTTTCATTTCTAGGTTGAGTTAACCGTTACTCCACATTTGTAACATATAGGCACACACTGGACACTTGTCTAAAGGATATTGAAAATTATGAATGATACATACTAAGACATTCTAATTGATGATGGGTGAAAAAGAATGTCTCAAGATGAACACAAATACACAGAAAAGACACCTTTTTATATTGTTGTGATTCTTACTTATTGTTTGTTTAGTTATAACTAGTAGATACGTACATTGATTGGTTCATATTGTTGGTTGGTTGAACATATACTCGGATCTAACAAATTTTAGAAGCAAAATTTAAAACGCTAATTAACCTGTAAACTATTCAACCCCTCATTCTAGTTTCCACATACTATAATGAACTGATATATAAAAAAAACCTAAGTGCAAGGGATCTTGAGTTGGGCCGAGACAATTAGCCCATGTGAAAGAGGGAATGGCATATGGTCAAA
The DNA here is from genome assembly GCA_026074375.1 of Tanacetum coccineum. Taxonomy (NCBI): domain Eukaryota; kingdom Viridiplantae; phylum Streptophyta; class Magnoliopsida; order Asterales; family Asteraceae; genus Tanacetum; species Tanacetum coccineum. Next base: position 33,247 of record BQNB010007248.1, on the reverse strand, counting down.
ACGACTACGTATTTGAGCTCAAATGTGTATATTTATAATGCAGAGTACAAAAGTTATACAAAAGCGAAAGTTGTATAAATGTAAAAACTACAAGTTGTATAAGTGATAAAAAAAGGATGAATCACGTAAAAGAAAAAAAAATGTTTCAGTAGGCCAAATATAAGATGTATGCGTCGTGCATAAGTAGAAGAAATGTTCCAATAGGTGAAAAAATTAGAGAATAACACTTCTAGTCTTTAGCTAAGTTAGGCAAAAAGATATAACATTAGGAGTAAGGGTGGCAATTTGGGTCGGGTTCGGGTTTGTGGGTTCGGATTGACAGGTTGGTAGGTCAGAAAACCCCCTGACCCATTTAAATAATCGGGTTAGCTATGTCAACCCTAACATGTTTACAAATAAACCAAACCTGACCCATTTAACTCGTATATATATACTTGGGTTGGCGGGTTAAATAGGTTACACATGTTAAATATGTTAAAATGGTTTCGAGTTGACCTATTTAACCTGTTTTATATATAAACGTTGCACATTATACATGTTAAACACTTAAATTGGTTTGTGGGTCGACCGATTTAACCCATGTAACCCGTATAATAAAATATAAATAATTTTAAATTTAAGAAAAAAATATACGGGTTGGCGGGTGATGATGTACCCTCCTTTCCTGCTTGAAGGCCTTCCTTTCGAGCTCGAATAGGATCTTCTTCCTAATTGTACTATGAGATCTTCGAATAGTTTCGAGTGGCGTAAAATCATCTTCGAGATGATTAATAGTATGAAAATCCGCCACGCGAAGACCCTAACCCTTTGCGGTGAGGCCTTCGACGAAACTAGGGCAAAGGTCAGACTTGTTCAAATCAATCACCCATGATCTCCCTCTTTATAAAAGCTTTTCCGCCAAGATAGAGAACGTGACACATAGTTCCTGCAATCATCCCTTAAATCGTGGGTGATGTTTAATAAAATACACTAATAAAATATACGATATAATACCACAAGAGCAATTAAGAAAATTCCCTAAGGAAAATTCACTCTTAAAAGATATATATATATATAATATAATACGTATATTTAACCGGGAAGTGTGATCACCCGGGTCGTTTCCCCAACGACTTGTGCAATTGAAACCACGTTTTAGCTTGGATTATGATTTGAATGAGAGCAAAGATATTTTTGATTAAATACTAAAAATACTTAAAATCAACAAAAACTAAAAATTAAGCATAGAGACAAATAGTTGGAAATCAAAATTTAACTAAAAACGCGAGTCGGAACACTAAAACTAAGGCCAAAAACCTAAATTCTACAAAATTAAACCTAATTTAAAATTTTCTTTTAAAATGTATTCTAATTGACTAAAAACGAAGTTTAAAAAAAACTAGAACGAAAACGGAGTTAAAACGAGAGTTAAAACTTGAAAACCGAGAACGGGAACGAAACCCGTTCTTTAAAAAAATGAAATTTTGCAATTTAGACCCTACGAAAGCAAAACTAATTTTCCTACAAACTTAATGATAAAAGAAAATTTTCTAAAAAAGATTTTTATTTTTCTGATTATTTTTCTATTTTTTATGATTTTTTAAAGTTTTTAAAGAAAATAAAAGATTAAAAATACTAAACTAATAGTAAAAATTCTTATAAAACAAGAATAGAAAATAGCTTATGCTATATGAATCCTAGGAAAAATAAGCACGAAGTCGTAGCTTATAAAATAAGCTACGAAATAAGCTTGACAGCTTATTTGGCTTATAAAGCCAAAATATGTATAAGTTTTTAATGAAAGGAAAAGGTAACGGATGAGCTAATGTAGCAAAGTGTTAAGGCGTTGGGTTATGAAGAGTTGAGTGTGGGTTCGAGGTTGCAGACACCTACAAGCCTTTTTGCATTTTTTTTTGAAAATTAAAAACTAAAGATTATAAGTTTTTAAACAACTTTAATTAAGACTACACTAGCTTAAACTCAAAATTAAGCTCAAAATCAGCTTATGAATAAGCTGATTGCAGAAAGTGGGCTTTTGAGCTCACTTTCACTTAAACACTTGATAAAAGCTCAAATTAAGCTTAATTTAAAAACTAAAACCTGTTCTAGACTCCTATATATATTCTTAAGTTATAATTAAGAAGCTTATTGAACTAGAATCATGTTAAGCTAACTGAATTTTGAAGAAAAACTAGTAAACTCAGTTTTTTACTCAAAAAGCTCGAAGTTTAAGAAAAGCTACAATATCTTAAGATGCCCAAAACAGAAGCATAGCATACTGCTCATTTAACAACAACTAACAAGCTACTTATTTAAATTATAAAAAAACAAATTCTACAAACTAGAAATCAAATTTAAAAGCTAATAATCTATTACCTACTATTTTGGTCTTTTTTAAGAATTTTATGAACTTTTGACAACAAATTTAACTAAGAGATTAAACTAGAAAATGAAACCTAAGACTCAATCTATATTAAGCTATATGAAAACTCAAATCCTACTATGTATGATAAGCTAAATCCTACAATCACTAATCTAAATGAAACCAAGTAGTCGGCAGTAGTAACTGGGGTTACTACTATCTATGTAACTAATGAAAAGGGCAAGGAACAAATGCAGGTATCCTAAAGGAGTAACTTGCATTTAGATACTCTACTTGAGTATGGCTAAACACAAATCAAGCACAAACCAAGTTTTTAGAGTAGCTTGGTTCAAATTTTGCACAAGTGAAAATACCATGAAAAATTCCCCTGGTGCAGACACAAGTACATTAAGCTCTAACTCTTTGAAATTTGTAATCTAACTTTTAAAAACAACTTTTCTACTAGTTTTGCATGATAATTAAACAATCTCAAAAACTTTTATCAATTCCCTTTGACTTTTGGTGGTCAAATAAGCTTAAACCAAACACCTCTTATACTACTAGACAGATATTGATTAAGCTTAAATTGCAAATTTACTTGACTAAACCTTGATACCAGATATTGATGAGCTTATACAAAGCTTATTAAACATGTTTAAACAACTTAAATAACCAAATTCTAAGATCTACACTAATTACTAACTTAATATTTTTGGATTTTATGAGTTTTAATGACAGAAATGATAAACTTAACTAAAACTATATTTAACTAAAAACGAAGGTATAAAACTTAATCAGTGATCAAAATGAAACACAAATAAGCCACATTAAGCAACTAGATAAGTAGGTAAACAAGCAAATAAGCAGATCTTAAACTAATAAGCACTTTAACTACTATATAAGCTAGAATTTAAAAACATAAGGAATTAAAAGGAAACTTACTTTGAGCCTAGCTTAACAAGGCTTAAACTGCTCTTAGAGCTTTGCTACAAGATCTGGCTTATTTAAAATAAGCCAGTATAAGTTCTTGGGAGTTCATCCATTGTTAACTCCCCTTCCTTAACTCAAAAGTCCCAAATTGCAAGTAAATACTGATTTAAATAAGGTGTAAAGTAGATTGGTTAACAAATTAAGGCTATTTCAGCTTAGAGACTGAAAGAGCTTATAATGAGCTTATGAGAGCTTTTGGATAGTAGCCATCTTGTTAACGAGCTCTTGAATTGTCCTTTTTTACCCTTGATTGAGACTTGCCCCTTGATTTACCCTAGGTGAAAGATGGGGACGATGGGTAAATAGTGTTTCTTTCTTCGCGCCCTTTTTAACTGACTCAGGGTAAAAGTCGTTTGAATTTTGGGAGAATGACACAAATGGTCCTTGTGGTTGTTTATAAAAGGTATAGTGTAAAAAAGAGTTTAGGAAATAGCAAGAATGGTCCCTGTGGTTTTATGAAAGGGCTATTGGGCTAAGGGATTGGGCTTTTGGATCCGGGTGAGGCCCATTTAGGGTTTAAGGGACTATTTTTGCAACTTTTGAAACTTGAAGGGCTATTTTGAAACATTTTGGGTTTTGTTGACTTCTGTTGACCAAGATTGACTGGAGTTAACTGTAGATTTGACTTTTTCTGGCTTTGGCTTCCGGCTTTTGTTCACTCTTCCGTTCTTGTGTCCTTGTTTGCCCGTTTTTGACGGTTTTCATGTGATTTTTGATATATCCGTACCTGCACACACAAAACACAAATACAAGCATATTTTTGCCATTTTTGGTCTGTTTTGGGCTTAATTGGGTCTTTTTAAGCAATAACGGATATGTGTATTTTGCACTTATCAAAATTCCCCAAACTAAACGATTGTGTGTCCTCACGCAATATCACATGCCTTATAACCAAATACTTAAGAAATTTTCCCCAAACTAATCCTTTAATAAGTAGTAAAGTTTTTGAAGGAAAATTTTCTAAGTCACAAGTTATAAAACACCCGATTTCCCATTTTCAAAACTTTTTCTTTCTTTTTATGGTTTTTCTTGATAATAAACTACCTAACTACAACTTATTTATTTACAAAAGACATAATGTATTGTTTTCATTACCACATTGGTAACTTTTAGGATCATAAAACAAAAAGCACAATTAAGTGTCTAAAAGATAACTTCATCATTCCTGATTTTTTTTCCACTTTTCCCATGCTAAGCTTAAAAATAAGATCACTGCTAACTACGAAATAAGATGCTAAGACTACTTATAATTATAACTTGTGAATTCCTCTTCCCGACATAAATCATATATTAAGGTGTGTGTTCAAATTAATTTAAACCATTAAATCCACTTATTTAGATAGATGAAATCTGACCAAGCTTTACTTAGTAAGATCACATCTCAAAGCAAACAAAAACCTTTTTAGCAAAGACATCGTTGGTTCACTTGCCCCATAAATGATTTTCTTCTCTAGCGATCCCACCGTCATCGGGTAAGTGCTAAGGCTTTTGACACCTCATCCGGAGAATACTAATCGAAACGTATGAACTTCCGATGAAAAAGCCTTATAGACTTTTGCAAACCTTTGATCAAAAGAATACCTTGGTTTTAGAGAATGAAACTTTTACTATTTATTTTCTAAATTGCACATTATTATTACTATTTACTTTATTAGGCTAGGAATTGGTATCTGTAGGTTCCATGATCATTCATACAAACCTTTAACAACGAAGTGTAGAATCAAGAAGCAGAAAATTAAAACTTTATTGATAATATACATCCTCCACCATTTCTTTCGATGTCACATCGTGGACGGACCGCCAAATGCCCATGTAACTTTATTCGATGGAGTTTTGTAAATAATTATTAACACTAAGGATTATATAACTTGGCATCCTTTTTATACACCAACGATATGTTTATAATTTATTTATTTATTTATTTATTATTTTAATTTTTTAAGAAAAACTATAATTAAATTGATTTAACCACATTATTTTTGTCCAAATATGAAAAAATTTCGTTTAGAAACCAAATAAAAACTCTAACTAAATCTTATTTACCAATGATGTTTGACTTCATCATCGATAAGCTTTTCTCTAACAATGTTGATTAGACTTTTTAAGAGTAAAACTCTATTATTGTAAAAATTAAAAAGAACATTGTATATATTTAATCATTTTTTAGAACTCCGGGGAGAAAATCACAAGTTACTTAAGCCTTAAGTTTTCTAAATAAACTTTGTTTAGCATCCTAATTCGTAAACAACACTATCATCTCTTATTCTTCGCAAAAGAAATTCGCAAATACTTAGCCTATATAAAATCCAACTCGGCATATTTAAAATCTACTTGAGATTAGCACAAGTTTTCATTTACTAACGATTTCAAGTTTAGCATGTTTAAAGTCTACATGAGACTAGCACAAACTATCATCATTAATTGTTAAGGGAGAAAGCTAGAACTCAACACGTACGATCGGGTCAAAAATTACTTCTTATTCTTACCAACGGAAAACCTACATTTGTGTCTTAACACTTATATATATATATATATATATATATATATATATATATATATATATATATATATATATATATATATATATATATATATATTTGTTTTTATATATGACTAAAAATTTAAAATTTTTGCTATTTTTGTGGGAAAACGGGTACGTGAGAACAAAACAATAAGCAAGCAACGATCAAATCGATAGATATCCCATCCCCAAACTAAATGAAACATTGTCCTCAATGTTTAAAGTCGGGTCTCTACGAAAATCTAAGCCGTTTATGAATTATGCAAAGATAAACGTTAATCGATAATGATGAAAGGATATGGATCTCCCCAAACTAATTTCACACAAAGGATGAGAAGCTCGAGTTGAACGGGACAAATCAACCGGACACGAGAGGCTTCAAAGAATTTGTTGGGTCGATCCTACAAAATCACAACAAACAAGCAACAAACATCGAGAAATCGGAGAGAGTACAAGCCTCTCTCAACACAACACATTCGAACATAGAAAATAGAAAGAAAATAGAAAAGATAAGCAAGGGAGAAACTCGCCATGAAGCGGCTTATTTTTGGTCACCAGAAGTTGCAAGCTCGACTCTATCCCTGAATTTAAGTTGTCCTTAGTGAAAGTCAAGGAGGTCCATAATAGACAATGGTGAGTACCCCTCCATATTAGTGCTTCAACGGTGCAAATTTGACTTTTAAATTAGAACATCAGGCATGGAGACAATTTGCAGTGTCCATAATGAATAAACTTCGTGAATGTGAAAGGTCTCGGACATCCGGTATTGAGCTTTACCGGAGAAAATCATTAAATCGGGAGTTGAAAAGCAAGACTGATCACCAACATTGAAGATTCGTTCTTCATCTTGGAATCATGTAGTATTTCGTTGTCTTCTGCCTTGAAAGAATTAGCAAAATTCTCGCAAGCTTGGATTACGAAGCTCGCTAAGTGTCATAAGTGGAGCTTTCGATGATCGCTCGCGGTCTTTAAATCGAAGTTGGCATGCTTAAGAGCCCAATATGCTTTGTGTTCTAGTTCAACTGGTAAGTGACATGCTTTTCCATAAACTAACTTGTACGGAGTGCATCCAATTGGAGTCTTGTAAGCGGTCCTAAAAGCTCATAATGCATCATCTAGTTTGTCGGACCATGAGGCACGGTTTTCTCCTACCGTCCTTTCCAAAATTCTTTTGAGACCTCGATTCGTGACTTCAACTTGACCACTCGTCTGAGGGTGGTAAGGAGTCGAAAGACGATGGGTGACACCATATTTAGACATAACTTTATCAAATTTGTCGTTACAAAAATGGGTCCCACGATCGCTTATGATTGCTCTCAGAGCACCGAATCGGGAGAAAATGGATTTTAAGAACTTAACAACTACCCTAGCATCGTTGGTGGGGAGCGCTTTGGCTTTAACCCATTTGGAAAGGTAATCGACGGCTACTAGAATATATTTGTTACCTCTAGACGACGGAAAAGGTCCCATAAAATCAATACCCCATACATCGAAAATCTCACAAACTTGGATTGCATTTTGAGGCATCTCATCACGTTGAGAGATTTTGCCTTGTCTTTGACATGCATCACAAGATTTGACAAATTCGAAAGCATCCTTATAAATGGTAGGCCAAAAGAAACCGGCATCAAAAACCTTCTTGGCGGTAAAGTTGGCACCGTAGTGTCCCCCGGTGGGTCCACTGTGACAAGCTTCGAGAATTTCGAGAGCTTCTTTGCCATCTACACACCTTCGGATTATTTGATCCGCACAAGTCTTGAAAAGAAAAGGGTCATCCTAGAAGTAATGTTTTACATCTTTAAAGAATTTGTTTTTCTCTTGAGTCGACATTCCTTTTTTAATGAATTTCCTCACGTGGTAGTTAGCAAAGTCGGCTCGACCACGAGTACGATTGTCTTTAAGATGTTACCATTTAAAGTCACTAAAGTAACAGTCTCCGAAATTGCACATTTATGGAACAAAAAGTGATTCACGATAAGGGTTTTTTTAAGACGAGAGAGGTGATCGGCCTGACATAATTTTCAGCTCCCTAGGTATCTGATAACTAGTAAATCAAATTCCTGAAAGAAGTAAAACCGCATCGAGAGCAATCTGCTTTGGCGTCTTTCATGTTGAATAGTATTTCAAAGCGGAGTGACCGTGTAAACTAACACTCTTGTTCATGATTAGATATTATCGAAAACTTCTCAAAAGGCGTTAAACAACTGCAAGCATCCTTTCTCGGTTGTTGTAAAATTCAATTCTGCTTCCGGTCCATGGTCCCAGCTAGCGTAATGAATTAGGTCAGAAATGCTCTCAATTCTTTGTCCTAGAACCGCACTATTGCATAATCACTTGCATACACATAATTTCAAAAGGTTGGTCTAATTTGTAGCAATGATAATTGGAGCGTCTGTCACTTCATTTTCAATGTTGAAAGGCAAGAATGCAATCTACCCGAAAAAATGAAAGGAGTTTCTTCTCTAAAGATGGGTCATGGGTCGAGAGATTTTGGAAAATCTTTATAAATCTTCGATATGAAACCAACATGCCCGAGAAAACTCGCATTCCTTTAACGTCGTTGGTGATAAAACATTGGCCTTACGACTCAATCCTTTTTAACCAGAGACTTATGTACCTAGAACAATGGCCTTCTTTAACCAAGAAATGGCTCTTTTCCCTATTAGTGCTAATTAGGTGGTCTTCACAACCGTTTGAGCATTTTTTCTAAATTGGAAGACACGAGGAAAAAGAATCTCAAAAACTGAAAAATCGTCCAAAAGACTTCCATTGTTTTTTCTATCATGTCTAGAGAAAAATGCATCATACAACGTAGAAAAGTCGGAGCATGCAACAAACCGAATGGCATACTTGGTTGAATTACATTAAAACACTTGAAAGAAATACTGAATTTGAATTACACTAAAAAAAACATTAAAAAGTGGTGTGTTTAAGCCGGCTTGGTTCCTCTTCCTTTTATAGCAGCTCTTTTGCATTGTCTTTGGACTTGGGTTGTGCTAGCTGTGTGAGTAGGAAGCAATCCCAGCAATCCTAGCCATTGGATTGGCTATTGTCTTCATCTCACCATTGATGGGTTTGCTCGGGTTGTGTGATTTTGGCTGAGAAAGGGTTATAGGGGCACTAGGGAGGTGGGAAGTGGTGAGAGTGAGCTGTGGAGTACTTGGGAGGTGGTTTGGGTAGAAAAACCGTGGGGAATGGGGTGGTAAGTTTTTTGGCGGTAAAACTGTTATGGTACAGTTATGGTTGTATCTGTTTAAACCGATCTATGAGGAAGAGGCAACAATGCCCCTTCACCTTTCCTTCTCTTTTCAATTTCTTTTTGGCCCGTTTTAGTTATAAGTGAGGTTTGGAAAATAACAGAATTGGTCCTTGTGGTTTATTAACAAAAAGAATTAAAAAGGTTATGGGTAATTGCAAAAACAGTCCTTGTTGTTTTATAAAAAAGGGTGATGGGCTTTTGTTGGGCTTGGGTTTTGTGTTGGGCCCATTGGGCTTGTATTGGGCCCACTGGGTTTGGGTTTGGGTTTGGGTTTTGTGTTGGGCTTGTATTGGGCTTGGGTTTTGTGTTGGGCTTGGATTGGGCCTTCAAAGTCTTCACAGTCTTTGTCAATTGCACACAAATGGGCTGTTGTAATTGATTGAGGGCCCATTTGGTCTTCACAGTCTTCATAATTATACTATTGGGCTTTCCCGGCCCATCAGATGGGTTAAGATTGCATCCAATAGTATTCTTCAGTTCCGGCTCCGGTTTGACTGCTGATTCTTCTGTATTGACTCTGACTTTGGCATTTTTGGACTTTGGCCTTGATTTTGCACAGTCTTTTCCATTCCATGCTCAGTTTTGTCATTTTGGCTTGGTTTTCTGCCTTTTTGATGATATCCACTTCCTGCACAATACAAATGCAAAACAAACATATATTTGGCAGTTTTTGTCTGTTTTTGGTCATTTAAGCTCGTTTTTAGAGGTAAAAGATATGTGTAATTAAGCACTTATCAGCCGTCCTAAGAAAGGGTCGCCCGAGTATCAATAGTACTCGAGGATCGGCTATAAAATCAAGAACAACAAAGTCGTCGGGAAAGTAAAACTTTCCTACTTTGACAAAAACATTTTTTGCTACACCGGTTGGTTTGGAAATTGTACGCTCAGCTAATTCTAAAACCATTTTTGTTTCGGTTAGGCCTGAGAGTTGAAGCTTTTTCCAAATGGATAAAGGCATGAGATTGATACTAGCACCTAAATCGGCAAGGGCTAAGAAACTATCGAACTCTAAAAAATCACATGGAATGAGAAATCGACCGGGGTCACCTAGCTTTTCTAGAAGCTTTTTAAGGACAACTGCACTATAATTTTCATTCAACGGCGTTTTGGTTAACTCAATTAACTTGTCTTTGTTATTTAACATTTTTTTGAACATTGGAGCAAACTTTGGCATATGAATGAGAGCATCCGCGAAACTTAACTCAAAGTGAAGATTACGAAAGATTTCCATAAATTTTGAAGCTAGGATATCATCCTTTTTATGAATCTTTTGTTTATTGAGTCTCGATGGGTAAGGCAAATTAGGTTTGGCTTTGTTGGTAACGAAAGAAGGTTCTTCGATTGGTTCTTTGTCTTTGGTTTGTTCTTGGACTAATGGAGGAGGTTGGATGTCTTTGGTGCTTGGTAGCTCCGTATCCTTTGTCACCTCACTTTCCTTTTCCACCACCGGCGGTGGAATCGGAGGTCCATCGTATGAAACACCACTACGAGTTGTAATTGCCTTGGCTTCATTTCTTGGGTTTGGAATGGTATTGCTAGGTAAAGAACTTGAACTTGAAGTTTGGTTGGTATTGCCTAAATCATCAAACTTGGTGCAAAGGCTTGTTAACAAACTTGTAACATTTGCCATTTGATTTTGCAATCCTTGATTTTGATTTTGCACATTCTTCAATATTGCATCGTTTGCTTTGACGTAGCTTTCAAAATCCGTTTTCAAAACACTATTTGTTGGAGGTTGGTAAGGTAAAACTTGATTGGTTGGTGTTTGGTATGGTGGAGCTTGATAAACTTGATTTTGGTTGTTTTGACGGTTTTGATTAAAGTTTGTTCCACGGTTTTGGTTGAAATTAGAATTGGTTCCTTGGTAACGGTTTTGGTTGTTTTGGACATTCGGTTGATTGAAACCCGGTGGTCTCATTTGACTTGCCAAATTGGAAGGTTGATTTCTTTGGAGAAAATTTCCAACAGCTGCGGTTTGTTGAAATTGTTGGAGGTTGTCTTGAAAAACGGGAAAATCGTTTCCACCTCGAGTTAATGGACAATGGTTAAAATTATGATACGAACCACAAGTAACACAAACTTCCTCAACCGCTTTGACGGGTGCGGGAGTAGTAACAACTAAAGCTTTCATTTCATTCAACATTTTGTTCATCTTGATAGTCATCTTATCCTCGAGAGAAGCGGCTATTTGTTGCATATCGAAAGAATTATTAGAAGGTGAAGAATTAGAAAGAGGAGCATCCGTACTCACTCTTGAATCATTAGCACGACTTCTAGAATAACGAACTTTTGACTTGCTTTCAATAATTGCTAAACCTTCTTGAGGCATCTTGTCTAAGAAATTGCCACCTGCTGCAGAATCTAAGGCATCTTGATCGTTTGAATTCAAAGAGTTGTAAAAAGTATCGAGTTGGTGGAGTTCCGAAAAGCCATGGTGAGGACATTGACGAAGGAGTCCTTTAAAACGTTCCCATGCTTCGTTAAAGGCTTCGTTTGGTTTTTGATAAAAAGTAATGATCTCATTCCGATAGTAAGTCGTTTTTGAGGGTGGGAAATATTGGTTTATGAATTTTGAAACAAGGTCGTCCCATGTGAGAATTGATCTAGGAGGTTCCTTGTCTAACCAATCTCGGGCTTCACCGTCTAGAGAAAAAGGGAAAAGCAAAAGCTTAACCGAAGTGTTCGGAACTTCTGGATGTCTAAACGTTGAAGTGACCTTATTAAAAAATCGAAGGTGATTGTGGGGATCTTGTCTACCCGTAAACTTATTACTTTGCACAAGATTGATTAAAGGTTGCTTAAGCTCGAAATTGTTAGCATTGATTGGTGGAGGGTTGCTTAAGTCTAAAATTATTTAGCATTAATCGGTGGAACAACTATAGCATCTTCATAACCCTCGATGGGTGCTTGTAACATTTGGGCCATCGTTCGATTGTCGGCCATTGGAACAATGTTTTGTTCAACAATTGGTTCTTCTAAATCAAAATTTTCAACAACCGGAAGAGTTTGTTGTTGTAGTGCCAATAGTATCGGCTAGGGATGATTAGTGCCACAAACTACAAACCACAGGGATGATTTTTGCAGTTTACTCTTTTATTTATTTAATTTTTTTTTTAGCAATGAATTTTAACGGTTACACGAAAGAGACTTAAACCAAATAATCAACTACTTCACGGTAGCTCTTGAAAATTTCTTTTCAAGGTGAGCCGTACTTGGTAGAGACACAAAAGGCAAGTGTTAAATCTTTGATTACGAATTGGGAACAATTGCAAGTTCACCGGAAATTGAAATGATAATATCTCAATGGAAGATATTATATGTTGGTGTTCGATTACCAACTTTGTTTATTTTATTTCTTTTTTAAAGGACAATTTTTTTATATTTTTGATTTTTCTATTTTTTTCTATCTTTTACTTATACTAAAAAGAAAAGGAAAATATTTTTTTACTTTTTATATATTTTTTTACTTTTTATATTTTATTGATTTTTTTTTACTTTTGAATTTTAAAACAAGAATGAAACTTTCGAGGACGAAAGGATCTTCAAACCAAATCAACAAACACAAAACGTAAGAATCGTAAACACTAGTCCCCGGCAGCGGCGCCAAAAACTTGATGTGAAGTTTTATATACCTATAAAATATATAATAATAATACTACTTATGTAAATTCCAACTATTCACCTTTATCCAAGGTAAAAAGTTAAGACTCACAAAAATAATATATAATATATATAAAATACGTATGTTAAACCGGGTAAGTATGATCACCCGGGTCGTTATCCCCAATGACTAGTGAAATTGAAACCACGTTTAGGTTCGGATCCTGATTTGAATGGAGCAAAGATATTTGATTTGAAAAATAAAATTAAATTGAACAATTAAACAAATACGGAAAAACAATTATAAAACAAATTGGACTAAAATTTAACCCTAAAATTGTAAACTAAAATTTTTACTAAATAAAGAAAAATCACAGAAAATTATTAAAAATAAAAGCCCTAATTTTTATCTTTTTATAAGAGTTTAATTAAACTAATTAAAACTTAACCCTAACTATTAATTAAAACTTAATGAACTAGTTAAAAACTAACTTAAGGACTAATTGTGCAAAAACCTAAGAAACTAACGGGGAAACTAACAAACTGACGGAGGGACTAACTGAAAAACAACTAAGATCGAAAAGTTACACTTTCTACCCTGAGAATCTACCCCGACCACAAATAAAGTCCAATAAGCATTCGAAATTTTAAAGAGCTTAAAATGAAAAACTCAAAGAAGCAAAGTTGTAAAGGAAGCTAGTGGGAACAAGATTAATAAAGACACTTAGGGCTGAAATCCACTAATAAGCTCTTAAAGAGCTTATTTCTAAACTGACCTCAGAAAGGAAGGCTTAACCTTTGATTTTAGAAAATAAGCTATAAAAGACTCAAAACTAGATCAAAATGAAAAAGGAAAGAAGTCCTAAAGAGCTTATGATGTGCTTAATCTAAGAATGCAAAGAAATCAAAGCTTAAACTACTCTTATGCTACTGAAATTGATCAAGAAATAAGCAAACTCAGGAAATAAGCAAAGTAACACAAAATCCAAGTAAGCTAAAAACCTTAATAAGCTAAACTAGACTTTAAAACTTAAAGAACTTATTAATCTACTTATTATCCATCTAAATGAGCTATAAAATCTAGACTTAAAAGCTAATTTAACAAATTTAGACTCTACTTAAGTTCCTACTGTTTTTGGAATTTTCAGGTTTTTATGACTTTTGACAGCTAAATTAAACTAAGTAAATAAGCTAGAAATTGCAAATTAAGACTTAAAATGTATTAAACTATATTAAAACTTAAATCCTACTGAATTTAATAAGCTAAATCCTAAAATTACCTATCTAAATTAAGCTGAGAACACAGCAGTACTAACTGAGGTTAGTACTGCTAGTGTAAAATTTCAGCAGTACTTTCAAGTGAAAGTACTGCTGATGCAATTTGATTTGAAAGAACAGATTTAAGCTATGAATTAAGCTAGAAAATGAAAACTAAAACTGATTTTTAAGATAAGCTATAACTAAACTTAATCCTACTGAAATTCTAAGCTAACAGTACTAACTTGTGAAAGCAGTACTAACTTGGAAGTTAGTACTGGTAGTGCAAAGGGTCAGCAGTACTAACTTAGGTTAGTACTGTTAGTGCAATTTTGAGAATGCACTAAACCAAACACTACTTAACCATTATGACAGATTTGAGAAAAGCTTTTAAAGAGAAATCTAATGAACAAATGCTAAATACCAGATAAAAACTAGCTTAAAACAAACTTAACAATCATGATTAAACAACTGAATAAGCAAAATTCTAAGATCTTAACTAATTAAACTAATATTTTTGGATTTTATGAGTTTTTATGACAGAATTTAATAACTAATGATCTATAACTATTGAAGCAAAAACAGATGAGGACAAACAACTAAATAGCATTAGAAAAGACATTTAAACACTAATAAGCAAGAGAATAAGCAAATAAGCAATATTAAACTAAAACTAAGCAATTTAAACTGAATTTAGAAGAGAATGAAAAAGGGAAACTCACTTGATCCTTTAGCTAAACAAAAGGAACCAATAAAGGCAGCTACAAGCTCTCTAGCTTATGAATAAGCTAGAGTATAAGTCCTTGGGATCTCTTCCAAGGTAAGATCCCCTTCCAAAAGCTTAGATCCAATAAGATCCATGTAAGTTTTAAACTAATTAAAGGTTTAGATAAGATTAATACTGAATTCAAACAGCTCTATTTCAGCTTATAGACTGAAAGAGCTTTTTAAATGAGCTTATTAGCTTATGAGACAATATGGCTTATTAAGAGAGCTTATGACTTTAAATGAGAGCTTAGAAAACGGAATTTAAAACATTAAAAACTGAATTTCATTAACTGAAAAAGCTGATTACATTAAAAGGAAAGATTACATTTAAGAAGTAAAATACGAATTACATAAAAACTTGATTAAAAAGAAGACTAAAAAAAACGGATTTCTATGTGTGTGAGAATGAGGCCTATTTATAGTGCCAAGCTGAAGCTTCTAGGATCTCTAGCCCTGCTCTCCAAACTTTCAATCTTGGCCAATCATTTCTTCAATCATTTGAGCTTCATTTGTGGCCGTTTGATCAAATAGTGGACACCTGAGGATTGCCAGCGTGGCATTCTTTGATGTGACGTTTGTGCTTCTTTTGTGAGGGTTTTAGCACAAAAACCCACTTAAATTTGTGCTTTCACCATTATAGGGGCATTCTTTCTTGGGATTGAAACCATCAGAGTATGGGAGTGCACATTTCTCACTGCCAATGTGTACTTGGACACCTAAATTGTCCTTTGTACCCTCTAATTTTGAAAACCCCTTTGTTGTAAGTGGAGGGTGAAATGGGGAAGACGATGAACAGTGAATGGGATTTACCCGCTCTTTTTATAACTGAAATGGGTAAAAACTTGTTTAAACTTTGGCTTTGTACACAAATGGTCCTTGTGCTTTTCTTCCCCTTTTCTAGTTATAATAGACTTCCGGAAATTGCAAGATTGGCCCTTGTGGCTTCATGATTTAGCTTCGGCTTGTATCTTTGGCTTCTTTTTGAACTCTTTTGATTCTCGTGTCTGTGTTTGCTCGCTTTTGACTGGTTTCTTTTGATTTTTAACTTATCCATACCTGCACACACAAAACACAAATACAAGCATATTTTTGCTATTTTTGGTCTGTTTTGGGTTTAATTGGATTATTTAAAGTATAAATGGATATGTGTATTTTACACCTATCAACCCATAATAATATACATAATATATTATAAACAAGTATGTAAACCATGCAGCATCTAGCATACTCAACTAATGCAACAAGTAATATATAAGTGAATGTCCCATGAAAACCCCTTTGTATGATGCAATATTTGAAAATGGTTATAGTCCAAGTAAAAACATTTGACTTGGTTCTCTATAACCTTGGCTCTAGATACCAAATCTGTTGTAACCCCCCAAATTGGGCGCACGGAATAATGAGGTCCTGGGAGCATATTAGAGATCGATAGCACAGATATGAGATAGACTCTAAAAGAGTCGTTTAAAATACATTTCATTGGATTTATTGATAATGCTTACTACAAAGCGCAATGCTTAAATTGTTCAAACATTTAATAACAAAGTTAAGAGCATAACAAAAATTCCAGATGTAATGACTCAAATCCTTTTATGTTATGAATCCCATAAAGAGTATCCCTAATGTATCCTTAACACCTCATGCCTCATAGACCTGAGAAAACATGCTTTCAAATGTCAACATAAAGTTGGTGAATTCATAGATTAATGTAAATATAATGTAGGACCGCAATACTTTCCATGGGTTGATAGTGCAAACAGATGCAAACATCAAAATGTGTTTATTACGTTTCCCTAAGCTCATGACACATAAAGCTCGGACATGTCCATGATTTGCAATATAAATAACAACATTGCCCTTGGATGATGATTTTAACCCGACAACATCCCAATCCGACATGGTATACATCTTTTGGTTTCACTCCGTACACCGTGAGAGCTACTTAACGGATGGGTATTTTTAGGGATGTCAATCCCCAATTGATCTATTTATAACATTAACGCTTACACAAAGTAATTGACCAATTTATGATAATGGGACACTGTGGGTTATCGTATTAGGCAAACACGTAATCATGATGATTAATAATGTACACTTGGCGTCCTATTTGTAAAACTATGCATGTTTCTCACCCCAAAAAGTGTAAATCATTGATTTATAGTAAAACATGAGGCTATGAAACTCACCTTAGTGAATAAAACGAGGTATATGATTCTTGTGAATGGAAACGTCACGGATAAGAACAGAATCAACCTAATTATATATAATGGCGTACATGGTACATACTGTACTTAAATCAATACTACATCACTAGTTATTAGTTACACCACCACTAATCGTTTTTGGTAGTTTTTAAATGTCAAACACAATGTTTTTAACCGGATATTACTTTATTGAATAAAGGTGTTTTCTTGTATCTGTAAAATAAAGTGTGGTTGTTTCGTTCACATTGATAGATTGTAGTAATTCATGTTTTAATTTTTTTATTGATTATATAATGAATATTATATAATTGGTTAATTGTGTTATGAAAATAGTGCACAAAAGTGAAGATATGTGCATACGGTATTATAAACCTCGCTATCTTATCGTTTTTTTTAACCCCGTTTCAAGTGTTAGAGTACCGGTTTTGTATATTAAGAAAATCTATCAAGATATTATATTTTATAATATTATACCCTGATGAACAGTTAGTTCTAATTGTTTTTATTAAAATTATATAAAACTACTTTTATTATAATTAATCGTCGTAACTTCCACACAAGTCATAACTTACTCATATTAATCGTTTCGCTTGTTCTTTACCTGTATGGATTGTATTTGAAATGTCTAATCAAAAATTTATATTTTTAATATGATTTGGTTACTGTTATGAAAATAACAGTAAGTAAAGTTTTTTAAAATACTTTTATAACTTTATTATTGAAATCGTATTTTAAATTGTATCTTGTTCGTTCTTTAACATCAGTTTTTAGTAGATTCCTATGTCCACGTCATTCGTAATTTAAATGCTCTATTATGAAAATTTTTTCCCAACTAGTTTATTCTGTATTGAACAATACTTAATTTTAATAAATTTACTTTTTATAAAAATACTTTTATGTTTAACTTATGTAAATAACGTATCACCTTTTTTTAAATCGTTTTTGATGTTTTTACGTCCTTGGATTCCTTATGAAAAGTACTATATTTATAAAATATTTATTTTTATATATCAGATCTGTAACAGTAGGCATTTGTATAAAATAACTTTTATAAAATCACTTTTATCCATTTAATTATTGTAAACTTAAAAATGTCATATCTCCTTCGTTATTGCTCGGTTTTTCAAGTTTCTTTATTTTACGTACGATCCTTGTGATAAGTATAATTGAATAAAATATAAAATGTTTAACCTTAACACGAATTCAAATAGCCTAGGTTATTAAAATTAATTAGGGTTTTGTGATTAATAAATCATATGTTATAATTCTTTTTATTTTAGAAACTTTGCACATCTTTCACTAAGTGTTATTTACCATATTTCTTCACATATATTAGTCTTTTAATGTCCACAATACTTGTCCAAATGAAATCCATGTCCTCATGATATTTTTATACATAAACTTGTAAATAAAACTTTTAATACAAACTAATTTACAAACTAAACTTATAAATTAATTTACACTTATATAGAATGTTTACTTTTATTTTAAGTATCATTTCACCAACAATAATGTAAAATTCGAATTACATATGTCTTTGTAATATTCCATAAATCATAAAAATGAACCTAGGTGGTGTTTAACATATATAACAAGTATGTACACATAAGATAATGAATAAATGGAAATGAAATACTTAAAATAGACCTTATAGGAGATGAGGAGAATGATGAACATAATATAAAAACCCTATTAAAGCTTCCAAATTCGAAACCCTAATTTGGAAACCCTAAAATCTTCATGTTAATAACATTGATTAACCACAATCCCAGCTTTCAATTAACACTTAAACACAATTAGATATTAGTTAGAATAAAACCCTTTGCATGCTTGGAATTCCTTAGAACCAAAAGGAAAATGAAACCCCTAATGTAGATATGTTAGCCGTGGGGTTTGGTGGTAATGAGAGAGATTTTTTCTTGGTTTACATACAAGTGTGAATTGTATGTGTAAATGAACATAAGACCTTCCTTTTATAGTAGTGGTTTGTTAGTAAACAACCTTAAACATATCATGGGATGCTAGGTGGTTTAGGGTACACTTTGTAAGACTTTGGAAGACCTCTCCTCCTCCCAAGACATATACACGGTTCATAGGGGGGGGTCTAGGGTACATGGACAAGACAATTTCTAGATACATGGGATTGAATTGTACTTATGTGTAAGGTATGAGTTGTAAAAGGTTAGAGTTAGTGGGTTTTTAAGGATTATTTCTTGTGTAAACATGCTAGGTCTGGCCACAAGGCTTATTTAGTGAGAAAAGAAGTTAGTTTTTAGGTATTGGGTATAATAGTGGGTATTTGTTTGAGTATAGATAGGTATAGGTACTTTCGGGTATGCCTAAATGTATTTTATTGCGAAACGTAAACGTTTTACGTAACCAATAAAAATATAATACGAAAAGTTATAAATTATACTTTAAATAATTGTATAACACTTGGTTGACGTAAAATTTTATTTGTTTTGTGTCCGTTTATGACGAATGTTGATTTTTAGTTTACGCAATTTAACTATGGGATAATAATTAAAAGCGAACGCGTAAAACTCTAAAAATAAATAATGATAATAATTGAGTCGGGAAATAACCTGAAAATGTGAAATGTTACAGGTGGGGTGGGGGTTTAGGGTCATAAAGGTGAATAGATTCATTGTTCTTAACCATACGTGTTATATTGTATTTTTTTGGATAAAGGGTTTCCCCGGTAAATTTTAATACTCCAAAAAACACATTAAGTACAAAAAGGATGACGGTGGCAGCTCCAACAATCTTGTCGCCGTACTTAGCCATAAACACTCTTGTTGGAAGGCTATACAAAGAGATTAGACTACAAAAGAAACCTGAAACCATTTCTTCCTATGTATGTAACACTAATTTATATGTAGGGTTTTTCTGTGATTTCTCCACATCATTGGTGTAATTATAATAGCATATCGTGCTAGAGTGTGTTTCGATCGAATTAGCGGCAACAGTTCAGTAATGATTTGGCAAAGTTTAGGGTACGAATGAAAACTTAAACGTAAACGTAAATTGAGGAAGGATCATATACCTAAAGAAACTAAAGGCAGGAAAGGTTCTAAAGAACGGCGTTGTTGACAACCATAAAAAACCTTTGTTTTATACAGATGTGCTTAGAGGTGATAAAAGGGTGGATAGCAATGGAAAGGGTGGATAGCAATGGAGATGGTGATGTGTCCGAGCTGTGTATTGTCTTGGATAAGGAATGCTTGAATGTGGTTGAGGAGAGATTCACACTTGTTGCATATGTGAAGGAGTGGCGCACGCGTAGCACACGCGCGCACGCGCTCTCGCATCCTTTCTGATTATCCAAAACATATGTGCAAATGAAGGCTTAAAAAATTTGCGATTTCAGTATCTGGGAGGATTTGGGTAGCAATTTTTTTCCTAAATGAACAAGCATGTGAGAAATTTCAGAAACACCAAGGAGTGGGTTCTTGGTTTGTAAAAATAGACAAATAGAAACAAGATTTTTAGTTTAAGAAAGGATTGTGTGGATCGATGTTGAAGGTGTTCCCATTTTTCTTTGGTCAAAAAATACCTTTACAAGGGTGGCAAGAGAATAGGGGTGAACTTGTTTACTTTGAGGATGCTAAAGGCACTAATTGGTATAGCGTTAGAGTATGTGTTAACATGTTTACCATATATCATTAGTGATTTCTTTAAAATAATCTTTGAAAGAAAGTGCAGTAGTGCGTTCTAGTGCAAAGAGGATCACGAGATGGGTACCTAATTTTGTTTATGAGGTAACTTGTGGAAATGATTAGATTAATGTAGAAGGCGAAATAGATTTAAAAGAGACAAGTAATGGCTGATTCGATGGAGAAACATACATAGGACGAGGAAGATGATGATGTGGAAGTTGTGACAGACTCGTTTGAAGTGGTTAATAACAATGATGATAAGGTAAATTATGATGATCCTTTTAGGTTGTGCCATTATTGTGTCTCCAGTCTCCCCCTTAGTGTGAGAAAGAGGTTCTTCAGTGGCAGTGTTGGTAACATTCTCCCCCTTAACATTTGCTGGAATATGAGTGAGAGCAAGTGTTGGAGTGACACTGCCTGAGAGACCGAAAGAGGGTTGACCTTTGAAAGCCTGATAAATTTTTGCCATCATAGATTTTATCTTCAAAGTGTCCTTCCTGAGAGAGGAGACTTCATGTTTAAGAGCAGTCTGAGAGATTTCAACAGCAGTCATTCTTGAGCCAAGATTCCAAGCCATATTGGTAGAAGACTTTGTCCAGGAAATTGACGCTTCCTCTTGTTTGAGAGCATGAGCCTGAAGATCTTGCATGGTAGACTGAAGAGTAGAAAAATCAAATGTCTTAACTAATGAGAGAATCTCAGTAGTTTGAGTAGAGATCTTGGAAAAAGTCTTGATGGCTTCATCAATTTTCTTGTTGGTGGCAGGATCATCTTTGACAACATTATTTATGTCTTTGAGAAGCTCAGTGATGACATTAAGTCCTTTGTAGAGATCACTGATAGAGGAGCTTCTTTTTTCCAGAGAGCTCATGGAAGCAGCTACAAGTTGGTCAGTCTGATCTCGATGAGCAATGTTTTCTTCATAGTATTCTTCAATGGAGGCCTTAAGGTCAGCATAGGAGACTGCTGCTTCTTTATGCTGTTCTCATTGTTTCTCAGTGATTCTATTGAAGAGGACTCTGGACATATTCCTGAGATACTTGATCAATTGCCTTTCAGTGAGAGGAAGAGTGTTATCAAATTTTTTGAGGTCAGGATTGGATGCGTTAGAAGCAGATTCTTGAACATGAGATGGCTCAAGTTGAGTTTGGTTTGGTAATGGAGTTCTAACTTCTGCATCAACCTGAGGGTCCTCATCCATGTCGTCTCCAACAGCAAGAACTTCATCTTCATCGCTTTCTTTTTCCAATTCATCCTCAGAGAGCAAGAAGGCTTGAATATCAGCAAAAGTTTGAAGTTTTAGAGGTTCAGTATATGGCTCCACTTTAGAAGAAGTCTTGCCTTCGTTTTTGGTCAGGGACCGGTACCTCAATCCTAAGTGGAGTATGTTTCAGTTCACCTAGTACTTAGAATAGTCCCCTGATGGTTCAGCATCAGGTGTATGTATCTGGTTCAATGTCCGCATGTGGTATGTTTCCCTTGAGTCTTGGTCCCCAGTGAACCTTCAGGAAGTGGATGGTTTTAGACGTTGCCTTCCATCAGGAATCCATGGATGTTATGTCCCTGTCAGAAGGGGTTTGTTTGTTTCCCATAGAGTCTTTGGGATGAGTAGAAGTACTTTTAGGCCAATGGTTTTTGATTTAAGAGTGCCCTCATCGAGTGTGGGAAGGCCAATCCTGTACTAAGTGGTTGTTTTGTCTCGTATAGATCTTAGGATCAGTGACGGTGCTCGAGGAGACTGAGTGGGATTGTTAGAACCTTACGTTGGTTGGGTGGTGGTTTTACATGGTCTTAGTGGGTGGTATTTGGACATTTAAGCCTTTTTCTCTTACTTAGAGACGTGCTTATGAAGCTAGGGCCTTATGACTTGGGTTAGTTTAAAGTCAAAGTCTTGGAGACTCACCTTTCTTTGGCTTTGAAGCAAAGTAGGTTGGCAGACTAACATGAGTCCTCAAATTGTTTACAACAATTTTATGGGCTAAACAATTCATATGGTGATCTTCGATGGGTCCTTTTATAAAATTCGAGTTACTCAAAATTGGGGTGATTTTATGTGATGTGTCATAGGTGGTGGTGTATATTTTATTGATTCAAGTTTTAAATTTTATATTTTGCACGATAAACCTAAAACAACACTTTAACAGAAGTGAACCGATCGGTAGTATTTTCGTGGTAAGTAGGGTGTCGAAATCACTTGAAGAGGTTAAATCTTCATTTTAATTAATATCTTGTTTATCTATTCTATTGTTAATTTACTCTATTTCTAAGCCTATGTTTAAACCTTGTCAGTCTAATCTAATTCTAACTGGAAAAGGGGTTTTTTCCAGCTTAAGAGACTGGCATGGTTTGGTTGGTGACTACAATCAATTCCAGGCACTTTAATTACCACGCAGGTAAGTAACAAAACGACTAAAGTGCGATCATAACCTTGTTAAGAAAACTGTATTAACCATTATTAATCCGATTAAAACGTTGGGTTGTTTATTAAGTGCAATGATTTCTTCTCTTGAGGTGGCATATCATTCTTAAGACTTAGGCGTTACATCATCCTAAGACCTAGACACATTAATTAGGTCATAATTAAAGCATATGCATAAAGCATCATTATTTGCTAATTATAATCTATCTTAGGGATTAAAGCAATGGTGATCTTGTTAAACCCTAGCTCATAGATACATTACACACTTACCGCTTAAAGGCAATCTATACATTAGTAGTCCACTTGTCCAACTATCCAATGAAATCAGAACGTTACTTGTTAAATTATCTAGGTCACCTGCTAGTCAACATGATCAATAAACCATCGGCAATATCCAATTACTTGTTAGCCCGTTGGCGTTACTCCTAGAAATTGACTTAGAATGACAGCATTTGTGTAACTATAATTTAGATGTATAAATCACTATATGAGAGAGCTTATCCCGGACTTCCTTTTTTTTAGATTACTTGGTCCGCTTCACTAAGATCCAGTTGAATGTGAGTTCACATAAAAAAGCGCGTAAACAAGTATAAATTGATAAACATAAACAAGCATTCAACGATAAATCAAGAAATCGAGATAAAAAAATACCAAACATTCAGATCTTCATAATAATGGCTAATACCCGAAGATATTAGCCTTCAAACGTCATAATAAATACAAGAGCAATTATTTAGCCAAGGTAAACTAACCGAGTTAACGAATGATACCAAAAACTGAACGATTACTAAAGTATATGAAATTCAGTTTCTCTGAGGAATTGTAACGTTGCTGACATCTTCTGCTGTTTTTCTCCTCTGAAGAATTAACTTTTATGGTTTTAGGGTTTTAGGAGAATATGATTTAGCACACTTGAAAACTCATTTTTGAGTTTTCTATTTATAAGGGCCTGAAAGATATCGGTTTGGATCATGGGTACTCCTAAGAAATGGATACGAAATTTTGGGGATTTCTTGGAGTAGGGACCACGCTTGATATCTTCCAGAATATTTAAATACTATATCTTGAATATGGCGTATTGAGTCTCTCTAGATACGGCGTATTGATCTTTATCCTTCTGTGGTCTTTGGTGAGTGCAGACACGGATACGCCGTATCTTCCTTGATGGATACGGCGTATTGGTCTTCAGAATAGTAATCTTCAAAATATCTTCATTTAAGCTCCAGAATGCGCGCCTTTTGCTAACTTTCACCAATTACTCCATAATTACCTTCAATTCTCAATTCTAAACTATTACAGTAGCAATTCTTTGCAATTAACTTACAGAAAGGGGTTAATAAATAGGATAAAATGATGCTATAAAATAGACGTATTGGTTGTTATCATAAATAACCCCCACTTGATCCGACTTGTCCTAAGTAGCATTTAGAAGTTTATTAAAAATTATATCCCTAAAGGATATTTTCTGTAATAGTTTATTCGATCTATTACAAGTACACAACAAACACCTCACGAATTAGGGGAAGATGGAAAAAACACTCAAATCACTCAACTATTTATGTGGCTAACATGTAACTAATTCATCAATTACTGGATCATGAAAGAGTATTCTATCATAAACTTGACAAGGATACACATCTCCACACCTCAAAAGCCAAAGGAGTAAACAAGTTATTAAAGGTAAATATAGGTTTTTGTATGGAAAGGCGTACGGTTGATCAATCTACAATCTTTCACCAGAAGTACCATTCCAACAAGGCAGCTGAAGCACACATACATGGCCGTAACAATGGAATAGACATGTGTGTACGATCACACCACTATTTGAATTTAACAACAAATTAGATGAATGAAGGTATAGACAGGAACTTTCTTACTTTCACCAAAAGTCGTATAAAACCAACAAGCAGCTAAGATATACATACATGGCCGTAACGATAGAATAGGTCATGCTAATGCCGAACAAGTCTCATTCGCGGTAAAACCAGCGTCTAATCTCAAGTTGAGAGGGAAGTAAATTATTGTTAAATAAAAATCAAGAAACAAATAGATTAAGACTAAGATACATGTTGCTAGACACTTTTTCCTGACCGTTACCATGATAAAGATTAAACTATTTACAACGTCTTGCTCATCGATAAAAAACAACAACCTAAGTTGGCGTTCTGTAATGGTCAACTTCCCACATCATCTCAGAAATTTACACAACTCTATAGGTATGTGGCGATTTCTTCCACTTTGTACTATACTCTACATCGTTGATTTTTTAGAGTATCTAACGAATAATCGATCATTCGGTATTTCCTTCGGTAGTTGCGACACAATTATCTTTCCAATTTCTTTCTCTCCTTTTTTTCAAACATTCTTCAAATCTCGTGTTAGTTTAGAGTTTCACGATTATATAATTACGGATAATTTTATTCGATAGTTCATTTCGTTTTCAGATTCAACAATTATTATGCTGTAGTAAAATACATGAATATTTGATACTAAATAATAACATTCCATTTGCAATGTGTAAATTTCCAACCGCACCAAAGATGGAAAATGACACAAGACTCAAGAAATACAAACTTCACACTTTAAGCAACTAGCCAATATAATTTAAATCTTAATCTAACTAAGGTAGGTTAAGGTGTAAAGGTCGTAACGAAAACAAATAGTTGGTTGTAAATTCCTAAAGGTTGGCTCTATGGGGTTTTTCTAGTGGATCATCACTTAAAAGATAAGAGTGGGAAAAGGGTTTAAATGAGAGGTTAACTAACTGGTGTAGTTAGTTAATAAGCAACATGTAAAGGCGATTTGGGTGCAATGCTAAGATTTACCAATTTAAACATGTTACTCCAATTAAATCCATGATACTCATTATTGTGGTCTCGAGTGATATACCAAGCCAAGTTCTAAAGTCTACAACATTACCAACACACTCATATTTTGTGGAATTTAGGGAACATTTGGAAACGGAAAGGTTAAATCCTCGCAATATCTAACAAGGGTTATTGTGTGCGGGTTATGTAACATGTAATTTCACAAAAGTATGCTTGAAATTTTTTAAATTTGAGCATAATTTAAGTATTTTAATGTGAAAATTAGGACAAGTAAACATTTTAATTCCATCCCCCACTTAAATTATACAACGTCCTCGTTGTATATATAAAACATTAAATACGAGAATTTAAAAAGAATTAGAATGAGAAACTCCCCTGATATTTACTCGGTAGATTCTCCAAGTTACGTTTATGAGCTAGATTATGTTGAACAACCGCCTTAAAGTTTCAAGACTCTAACACTTTAGGATTTCCAGATTTGTAAATTCTTCACCAATATTCGTCGATATTCTTTCTCTAGGTCCTGTATAAAATATAGGAAAAATAAGTGCATTCCTATCTTGGTACCTACAGTTAATTTAAACTAAACTAAACAAACAAAATACAAGTCAGTTTTGGTAGATACGACGTATCAGTTTAGTGAATACGCCGTATTCCAGAACTGACAATAATGTTTTTAAAGTGCAATAAAAATAAAAACTGATAACGTCTAGACAACCAATATGCCATATGGTATGGAGTGGATACGCCATATTGGTGTGTATGAAGACAGACTCGATAACAAAATTAAATAACAATCCGGGTTGTCTCCCGGGAAGCACTTTTGTTTATAACGAAGTCTTTAAGTTAGACTTTTCTTCAGCTTCCTTCTCACTCCATCTCATGCACGCTAATGTGCCTGCGTGTGAGCCATTCTTCCAATTGCATCTCGACATGTAATTGGGTATTAGGTTTTAAAAATTCCTTTGTAGAAACCCTTAAGCTTTTGGTATGCATGCGAGATTCCATTCTTCTTATCCACTTCACTTACCTTCAATAATCATGGGATTTTGTTGCATTGCTCATTAGTGTGGTTTTTAAACCTCGGATGTAATCGCACCATTTTGTAAGTTACTTTATCATTACCGTTGTAAATGGTAATCCTTCCTTCGAATCGTTTTGTTTTAATTCCAACTTCTCTTAAGAATGGTTCCCCAAAAATAACATCGCCCATTCCTTCATCACGATAAGCATCCATATCCTCTAAAACTGCAAAGTCAGTCATAATAGAAAAGGTTCCAACAAAAATATGCACATTCATTAAGGCTCTTACAACATTATTCCTTTTGTACACCATTTTATCTTTCATTATTAAATTATGAAACTTTTTAGACATCACATTGACATACAATAATGGGAAAAAGTTAGCGTGAGTAAATTCAAATCCTATCATGCATGAAAACTTTATATTGTGAGCACAATCTATATGGACTTTTCTTACATCATCGCAATATAACTTGGGAAATCATTTTAATTCTGTATCATGATCTTTATCCATAGTTTAAATTCCTTCAATTACCCTACCATTCCTCAATGGTAGGGAATAAATATATCACCTTGATTTCTTCACCCCCCCTTAAGCTCAAATGGTTTATTTAGATCATTTAATCCAATGTAATCTTCCAAGAAAGGGTTAATGATTCTATTCAAACACCAAAGGTCTATCCATAAGTCTAACTTCTAAAATCTAGTTCCCATTCTTTCTCTTAAAACTTAAGCATGTAGACCCTCTTAAGTATACTAACTAGAGGTTAACACTTTTAAAAATAATCTTTTCTTCCACAACCCTTAAAGTAATCTTTCTTTTGTAAACATCAATCTTAGCATGGGCGGTAGACAAGAATGGTCTTCCGAGGATCAAGGGTACTTTGATATCCTCGAGCATATCAAGAATTATAAAGTATATAGGGAAAGTAAAATTTACCAATTCTATTAGGTTATGTTTTCTTTCAGCAATTCCTTTGGATATTTCGGTGTTCCTATCTAGCCAAATTCCACTGTCAGCTTAGAGTGAGGCTATTTCGCCTAATCTAAGTTAATGTAGTGGTCAAGAGAGGCATAACTTAATGCTAGCTCCTAGTCACAAGGATTGTCAAAGCAAGTATTATTAATAAAGCAAGGTAGAGTGAAACTCCCTGGGTCTTTCT
This sequence comes from Tanacetum coccineum, assembly GCA_026074375.1. Lineage (NCBI taxonomy): Eukaryota > Viridiplantae > Streptophyta > Magnoliopsida > Asterales > Asteraceae > Tanacetum > Tanacetum coccineum. The sequence continues at coordinate 5,215 of BQNB010007248.1, read as the reverse complement.
TCTTTCGGGGTATGGTGTTATTGATATGTGAAGCTCCATAAGCTTCCGTAAATTTTGGTCCATAGTTCCCCTCTTCATCTTCACAGTAATGATTATCCAAACGAATTGGAAAAGGAACCGTCGTTTGTCTTGACTTGTATTGTCTAGTGGATATGGCGTATTGGGATGATCCAATACGGCGTATCGAGTATGAATCAGCTTCAATAGTGGTAGAAATAGACTTGACTTGGTCTCTCGGGTTTGTTTCAGTTGAGTTTGGTAGGCTTCTAAATCCTCTTTCCTGTAGTACCTTGCTTATTTACCCGATTTGTATTTCTAAAGTTTTGATTGATGCTCCTTGGCTCCTTATGGCAACATCTATCGTAGCTCGGATTTCTTTGATCAAATTGGAATTTTCTTTGTGTCTCTTTGATGATTCACTCATGAATTTTCTTAGGGTATCTTCCATAGATTGCCTTCATTCTTGGTATGAATGATTTGCGTTGTTCCTTTGATAGTACCTTGGAGCTGTTGCTCTATATCCCCCTCCATGAAAAGGTCCACCAAATTGCGTGTATTAAGCCTTTTCTAGGGTTTTCCCTTCTTCTTTTAGTAGGAAATCTTTGGTGTAATAGGGACCTTTGCATTGTTCACATCCTACTTGTGTTGCATAAACTTTTTCATTCACCTTTTTGATTTCCTTTCCTAGATTGTTCAGTGTGACATCCGTCAAATTTGAGGTCAGTAACCGAAAGCAAACGTATGATAATTAACTCTCTTGATTATTTATTGAGTCTTTTATGTGGTCGCATTACTTTTAGCTTTTAACGCTTGATTTTGATGCAACTCGAATTTCACGTCGCCGTTTATTCCGAGCTTTAAATTCTATTTTCTAATTTCATAGAATTTATTTTATTATTTTTAGTCGATTTAGTAAGAGTCGTCGTTCTAAACATTCGCGAGTCGAGCGTTGGTTAATTATTCGTTTTAACGATCGAGAAATCAACAATTCCATATTTTAGCTTCGAGAGCTTAATTATTTTATTTTAATACTTTTTCGACTTTTATCCGCGTTTGGCCGAAACCGTGTCGAAAATAGTGTTTTTACACTTTATACCCTTAACTAACCAAGTTTGGGCCTAAGTAATAATACAAAACAAAAAAATATACCCAAGCCCATTTCCCCCTCCCTTGGTCGGTTATCTCCACCGAACAAACACCCCTTTTTATTTTTTTAGATAATGTCGATAGAAACTAGGATATTGCTCCTCATATATATAGATTTACTTCCTCTTATAGCTTATAACCCACAACAGTAAAAAAACATCTCGTGTCCTCTCTTTTCTGTTTGTTCGACGAACAAACCAACAAACGCCACCATCATTATAAAAAATCAAATTGGTCATTCCTACTACTTCCCAAATCACTCCTAAACTAAACCCCCATCATCCTTTTTAAATAAAATCAAGCATGCATCAAGTTACTCAAATTCTTGATTTTTATTAAATTCTTGATTTTTGGGTTTTGATCAAATTGGGTATAATTGGTGTTGCAAGGGTTCAAGATTAAGTGTTTTTTAACAAGTTTGATGAAACCAATCAAGAATTTTGTGTCCTTATTTTGTGTTTGTGGGGCTCGGCCAAAGTCAAGAAACCATAAGAGTTTATGGTTTTGATCTTCCAACTATTCCATTGTATTCTTGTAAGTATCCTAGTTAATTTTGTGTTGATTGATTATATATTACTTGCATGTGTATAGTTTTATGTCGAGAATCCATCGATGGTCATGCATGTTGTGTTTTTGGGATATTGGATAGTTTAGGATGATTAGCGTGATAAATTGGTTGGTTTGAGCATATTGGGATTGTTGTTGATGCGAAAAATTATCGATTTAAAGGTGTTATAAAACCCCTATTTAGATCAAAAAGTTTAGGCTCTTGTCGGCAAAATTGTGATGTGGTCAACTGAGTTTTTATCTAGGATTATGATGGGTTATGTTCGTAGCTTCGTTGTGCTAGTTCGCGCGTCCGATAACTCCTAAAAACGAGTTTTCTACGCTAGTTAGAAGTTTGGAAACTTGTTGTGTCAAATTCTGCATTAGGCGATTTAGCGCAGAATTTTGGGTCAACTTGCGTGCGTCATAACTTGGTCATTTTAAAAGCTTTTGTTGGAACCAAGAAATCCTTCATAATTAAGAACAAGAAAAGTAGGACGGAGATGAGAAGAATTGTAGAGAGAGAGAGAGTAGAGAGAGAAAGAGAGAGAATGAGATTGTTTACTTATAAAATGAAATGTTACAAATGACCAACCCCCTCACTTTTCTTGAGGAGGTGTATATGTATCAAAACTAAAAGGCTTTCATGCCTTTAGTTATTCTACGGGCCGGTGCTAGGGATATTACTAGGGGCTTTCGACGATTTATCATGCACCGTTTAGCTTTGACATTTAAAGAGCCCGTGTACCGTCTAGGGTCTTATTACAATGTATTATTAATTAATGACGAGTCCTAATATAATTTTGAACGATACTTAATTTGTTCGACTCGATATTTTGAGGCTAACAATCTCCCCTGAAGTGAGTTCATTATGACACTCCTTCGTGAGATCAATGAGATTGCTTTTGTCATTAAGCTCTTGTGATCTTTGTCTCTGTCTATGTTATAAGCTTGTTCCTTCATGCTATGTGATCTTTGATCTTGAGCTTGTCATAGTCTTTCGACTTCGTCTTTACGTCCGAGATCTTTAAATCTTTATCCTTCCATCTTGATCATCTTTGCCACCTTGTGATATTGACCATCCTGCTCATACTTCTGCATCATCTTGAAAGCTTGCATAACAACTCCTGATAGAACTTGATTATCTTTGAAGAAGATCTTGTAATATCAGAGTTGTGCGAAGTCTTTGTCTTTAATTTCTTGAGCCTATCATGGATCTTGAATCTTTGATGCTTTAGTATGTTTTTGTAGTTTGAGCTATGAGCATGTTGGTAATGAATCCGACTTCAGCTTGAATAAGGGCTTTTCACCATCTTCCATCTTTATGTATCCTGAAATAAAACAGTTAGCATTAAAGCCGTCGTGACGAATATGGCTTTGTATTTCGCCCGGATTTGGTTAGATTAACCTTCAGTTCCGTTGGACCGTTTACAGTTAAATACTATACCTGTGTCAGGTAAGATTCAAAGAATCTCTTGACAGGGGTTTCCAACTCTTAAGCGTAGGATCTTCTAACCATAGATGTATTAGATTTTACCATGTTGCTAGTTCTCATTACCGAAATGTCTCAAAGCTGTCAACCGCGGTAAGAGTGAATCAGATAGTTACTATCTTTTCTGATTTAAGCACGGTCAATTCATTTACTTCAGAACATGTTTGATTCACAATTGGAATTCACCATCGTTTCTTTCCAGTTGACACAAGGTTTGATTCATATAGAATCTCGCATAGGTCAAGTAATCCTACCAAGAGCTTTGTTTGATGCTGGCTCAAGCAGGATTCTATTTCTTCATTGTGATCTACATAAGTATCACTCGGATGTTCTAGCACAATCACAAGGATAATGCGTAGGACTCTTGTTAACAACTTGTGAACTAATTGGTGTTCAACAAGTGTTCGTAATGGAATGTGTCCTAATGAGATTTATTTTATTGATCTCTTGGCTCTAGACTCGATTAGTGCGTTTTGGTTTTAGTAATCGGAGGCTGGAGCAGACTGCCACCTATTTAATATCAACTAACTCGGAGTGAGAAAGTCAATAGAAGTCGTGTGTATCTCCGTGACAAATGAGACAAGTTTCTTTTGAGAGAAACCCGAATGGCTGGGAAGGGTTGTGCATTGCATCACTGGGTCCATGATGTCGTCTTCAATGTCAGCAATCAACATTGTGATTCTGACAACATATGTATTGACCCGATTTCTGCCTAAGTTGTGTGGAGGGCTTCTTTCTTTTCACCCTTTATCCATACATTTCTTTTTCATTCTTCAACCCCTTCAATGCTTACCAAGACGTCATTACTAACACCTTGTTGTGATTGTTCTAGTGTTAGCTCAATCTTAGTCGGCATTCTTCCCTTATACACATTCATCTCCAATCATACCTAAGGACTGCTATTTCTAACTATGGAGTGTCCTTGGGTAGATCCCTCCGGTTCTGGTTGGATCATAGGACAAAATACATATCTTTACACCTTATGACTTCAGAATCGTCATGAAATAAGATGTTGTAGGGTATGAGATCGTAACCATAAAACCTTTTTCGAAGAGTATCAAGCACTTTGAGTCGATAAGATCACTTATTATTTTCAAGATCACATTTTAAATACATTTCTCCCCTTATTTTAAATACTAATTCACTTAGTTTTTGAAATACTTTGTGATTAAAATTTGTCTTGAAATACCATGGGGAAAACTTTTACTTAGCATGAATTACATGGAACATAAACTTGCTCCCCCTTGATTTTACATATGTTTGACACCAAAAACAATGATACCAAGTTGTAAAATGAATATAAAATTGAGGGTTAGCATTGTTGAGCACACAATTTTGAAAGATTATGAATTGTCATTGAAGAATTCTTGAAAAATTGTGCTCAACCACCTAATCATCTTATAACAATCAATCTATTTAATAGTCATTATTATTCCGTAGATGTTATTAAGACCTTTTATAATGTGTTGAATACATAAGAATTGTCATGTTATGATGTATCCAACAATCATTAAAACATTGTTTTTCAAAAAAACTCTCCCTCAAACTTTGACTCGTTTAAAAAAAGACACCAAATGTAGAATAGTTGTCTTGAACATACAATTTTGAAAGATTTTGAATCGTCATTGAGAAATTCTTGAAAAATTGTGTTCAACTTTTTGAAAAACTAAATGTTAGAAGACTTCTCTTCTAATGCTAAGGATAAGCTCACTTATGCGTACACTCTCCTTTGTCGTTCGGGTCCGAGTTGCAATATGAGAGTGATTACAAGTCATTAAGAAAAAAAAATTAGAAATGACATGTTTTGAAAACTTTTGAAACTCCTGTTCGAACTTTGTTTACACGTCCGTGTTGATATTAATCAACATTTCTAGGTACTTAAATGTTATCGATTCCAAGAGACATGTCGAGAGGAATATTTTTTGAAACATTTTCTGATTTTTTGATTTTGTATTTTCTTTTTGAAATTTTATATTTTTGTATTTTTCTTTTTAAAAAAATATGTACATGGTGATGTTTGATGAAGTATCA